>JAKSZP010003272.1:0-47551 GCA_022478985.1 Massospora cicadina
CCTTGAAAGCTCTCCTCCAGCCGGTTCTGCAAGGAGCGAACAGAATCTACATTTTGCTAATTTTTTTAGAACCCTCCATAATTAAAAGCATGATGATGGACTATAGTCATCAGTGAATTGCAGTACTTTGGATTGTAAAGACCACATAATGTATTGGCCTAGATAATTTTATGCTAATTAAAAAGGATAACACTTGACTATAGTTATCATGTGGAATTGCTCATACTCTTTTTTAACTGGTTTTGGTTGTTGTCAGGACTAAAGGGTTGAGACCACTTGTCCTTTATTTTTTTCAAAAGCCAGAATACCCAAAGCTCCTAGGTGCTGGATATAAATTTTACTTTCGTTTTCTGGAAAGTCTTTACATAGGATAAAGTTTCTTATGTGGTAAATCATAATTATTTTTGTCCCCAAGTAAATAAAGGTAAGTCAATTTAACTTAAAGATGGCAAAAAGAGAGTAAAGTTTATTTGCTTAGAAAAGGATTATATGGAAGATCAGGTTGTTTTTAAGTAGATCTCCAATTGTTCCAAGCTTTTTTTTTACTTTTTTCTAGCACTAGTGGTTCCCAACCCAAAAGGGGAGCCGCCACGCATCCTAAGCTATGATCTTTACTTATTCACCAATAGGGAATTATGCGGCAGGTTGCTCATTTTTGTTTAAATGGGATTTGATCGCCGCATAGATCAGGTTTGAACCCCAATACTAGGGGGCTTTGAGAGGGTAACATTTGACCGCATTAGCAAGGGATTGTTCCCACTATTGAAAGGGCTTAATATTAGTCAGGGATTATCCCCTATAATGGTTTCAGCTATTTTAGACTGAGTTCAATTCACATCATTTGACTTATTCAAATCTCTAATTTAGGCAGGAATCTCAACAACGCCCTCTCTAGATCTTGTCTCAAGGGGAAATGGTTGGAAAAATTGGCTTTGTATAAACTACCACAGTGCTTTGAGTGATCTCTAAAATTCAGTGTTAGTTACCTCACTTATATATAACTTTGTAGGGACCTGACCAGTTGGATACTGATTTGTTATCGTGACTCCCAGGCTGATGATGGTAGAAAAGGACTAGATCACCTTGTTGGAAGGTGTGCAGAGGTTCACGCTTGTCATTAAACTGACTAGTTTATCTATTAGTGGTAGCAGACAAAGATTCTGGAAGCCAGGGCCTGAAGTTGGATAATCTCATTGGCAATACTTTGCATAGTGACTTTAAGGTCTTTGGGGGAGGCTTGATTGAGCGTGGCCTGCACTTTAGAAGGCAGCTGTGGATTTCTATATACAACGCTTGGAAGGCGACATCTTGATTATTCGATGATAGCTGATTCTATAGGCCAAAATTGCATTAGGCAAATATTGGGGCCAATGAAGGGGGTCAGTTATAGCCATTTTCTAGAGGGTTGCAATTAGAGTACCCTTCGCCCACTCTACCATTCCATTGGTTGCAGGATAGTAGGGGGTGGAACATACCTGAGTGGATCCCATCAGTTTGGCTAAATCTTTTGCCAGTGATAATTGGAAGTTTTGACCGTTTTTGGAAAGAATTATGTTAGGGCACCCATTCTGGGTGTAATCCAATTATTTAAAAACGTGGTGGTAGCTTTTGCCAAAGCAGAGGGTAGTGATACAGCTTCAATACACTTGGTTAAATTGATCCATTGCTAGGAGGAGGGACCAATGACACTTAGAGGCTCAAGGGAGAGGTCCCACAACATTAATGCTGATAGTATAGAAGGGTTCACAGGGTGGAACTACTGTATGTTGAGATCAGGGATTAGGTCCAGCTTGACTTTTACATACCAGGCAGGACTCTAATATATCTTGGATTGAAACATGCATTCCTTACCAGTAGCATTGAGTCTTAAGCCACTGGTAAGTCTTCTGAATTCCCTCATGGCTGGCTTTGTCAATGACCCTCTAATATGATAGTCCAAGATGAGGGTCATATATAGGGCAACCATTTTAATTTATGAGTTTTTACAGTTTAATGTTTTAACTTGGAGGTTTGCCGATTTTTTTTGTTAATTCTTTTTGAAGGGAAAGGATCCATCTTTCCATAAATACGATAGAATTAAGAGGTTATAGAGACAATCCTCCTCAGGTCGGTTAGAGTTAATATGGGGAGCCTGGATAAGCAATCTGCATTTTGGTGGATGGGCCCTGGTCAACGAATAATAGAAATATTGTAAATTCAAGTTTTAACGCCCATTGGGCTAGCCTCCCATCAGGATCCTTCATTTTGTTGCAGCCATTGCAAGGAGGCATGGTTGGTAATTAGGGTATAATGTTTCCCATATAAGTAGGGCTTAAAATATCTAATAGCTAGTAGGACTGCCAAACAATTGCGTTCTGTAACTCTATAGTTGCGTTCTGCTCTGGTTAAGGTATTGCTTTAGTAGGTGATGAGATGATCCACTAAGTTCTCATTTTGCTGAGATAATATAGCTCTGATAAATATATTTCTAGCATCAGTAAAAGTAGAAAGGGTTTATTGAAGGTATGTATAAGTACTAATGAGTGAGAGAGAGCTGTGCATAATAGGTCAAAGACCTGCTGTTGCTCTTCTTTCCATTGAAATTGTATACTTTTCTTCAATAAATATACTAGAGGCTTAGAGGTGTCAGCAAAATGAGGAATAAACTGGCAATAATATTCCACCATCCCAAAAACCTGTACATCTTTTAGGGATTTAGGGGGACATCTTAGAAATGGCCATAATCTTATCATCCATCGGGGATATTTTGGATTTACTTACCTTATGGCCCAAAAAGTCCATTTTGTTCTGAAAGAAAGAGCATTTTTGGCGGCTTTAGTTTTAATGAGGCTTGCCGTAACTGATAGAAAACTTGCTGAAGATGACCTATGTGCTTGGTAAAAAATCTCAAATGTGGTAATATCATTGAGATAAACTAGCATTAATATAGGTCCCAAGTTCACCAAAAAGTCTTTACAAAGCGTTGGAGGGTAGTAGGGCGTTACATAACCCCTGTGGCATTTAGTGTGGGCTCAAAAAGTCCTTAACTTGAAATGAGGGCACATTTTTCATAAGCCTCCAATAACAAATTGATTTTCAGTACCCACTGTTGAGGTCCATAGCTGAAAAATAGTGGGAACCTGACATCAAGAAAAGAAATTATCTATACGTGGCAATATATATCTATCTTTTCTTGTAATTGAATTGAAGCGGCGATAATCCATGACAACATAGTGCCACCATCCTCAGGTTGGGCATCACTAAAGCAAAAAATAAAAAATGGTGGCCACCATTCTTCTTCCAAATTAATAGGAGCAGGGAAACCCATGGACTTTTAAAATGCATGAGTACCATGGCCTTCAACAGTTGCTGTAACTCTAAGGCCACTTGAGCTTCCTCTACTTTAGATTTCCTGTATGGCCAAAAAAAAATGGAGGGTGAGCCTTGTTCTCAATTTAATGAATTACCCCAACAATTTCCATAGTCACTTGGTTATGAGAAAAAATGTTGCCATACTCCTAAAGGAGGTCTTTGATGTTCTGACTTTTGTTAGGGGTGAGATTGTCCCCAATTCTACTGTCAACCAGAGGTATGGTGGATAGGGGATTTAATCCTAAATCTTATAAAGAGCCAAAACAACTCACGTTGGCGATATTATCAATGGGACATAATTTTACATAAGTATAGGGGCATTCCAAGGGACTTGGAGGGTTTGATTTGTTAACTTCTATAATATGATAGAGATAGATTTCCTGTAGGTAAAATTTAAGATCCCTGAGAAGGTCAACGTTTCTTTTATTGAAGGGTTTGAGTGTCCACTTAGCTCCAAAACTTGATTAGGAGTAACATGAATCAAGATACCTGTATCCACAATCACTTGTGAGTCAGAGGGTATTGTAATAGGATGGGGGGCATGCAGAGGGATCCTGTCTTTTGAGTCTATAGCCTCTGGAAATAATTTAGTTCTCTCTCCTAAGACTTGATACTTGACTTTACAAATAGAGGATGAATATTCTAGAAGGTATGTTCGTTTTCAGGATCCTATACTTTTGACTGGGAGGTCAAATAATAATGGAATGAAAGATCCTAGTAGGGACAGGTATTTTTTGTTGATGATGATTCAGTTAAACTTTCGCATCAGGTGGACCCCAATAAGCAACTCATAATTATAATATTCTAGTGCAATAGCGGAGCAATAATTTAAAGCTTTCCAAATTGGAGAGGTGAATGGAATACGCCTCAATAGCCTTAGTCATCTGATTATTTACCATCCCATATTAAGCTTCATGAATCGAGTCTGGAGCCATTTTTATTTTTTGGATAAGTCAGGAGGATATAAAGTTAACCGTTGAGCCAGTATTAATTATCACCAAGACTTTAACCTTACGTACAAGTACCTTTACTTGAACCACCTAAGAGCTGAACTGAGAATTAAAAGCTAATAAACTTTTATTGGGAATTTGTAGTGAAGCAAGCGGAGGATTTTGCCACGGTCAAGATCAGGGATGGTCAACGCATCTGAAGGTTTTATCTACCAGCGCTTGGATTTCCATAGAAGAACTGGCTTTAAAATGTTCTTGGGTAACTGCCCAATATAAAATATAGGAAAACTGAAGATCTTTATTTCCTTGGATAGGAAGTGGCACGTTGACTTCTGCAGCCGCTAACTCAAAGCATCTTGATGTGCTTAACATAGACCTAGAGCTAGTACAAGGTCCTGAGGCACTTAATAGTTTTCAGCAAAGGGAGCCTCCTGCCCTATATTGACTTTTCTTTTGCTGACCTATGTTGAAAGGTGCGACTGAGCTACAGTATGGTTAAATTTTTGAAAGAAGTGCAGAATAATTAAGGGTAGGCAACTTGGGGGTGTAACCACTAGCATTTGGGGCTGAGGATTATTAGTATTAAAATAATGGGGACCATTGGGTATGAGTAGGTCAGTATGGAATCTTTAAAATGGCTTCTTAGATAAGGAGTAGAGACGTCCAGCTAGACTTTAGCGCTTTAAAGATAAAGCAGAAAATTATGCATATTTTTAAATGCAAAACGGGGCATAATAGTGCCATTTAAAGTAAGATGGTATCTGGCATTAATCTTTGAGCCTCAAGGAAAAATGGTGAGCGAACTTAGTGACAGTTTATCTTCAATTATGGCCTATGCCCATAAAAGTTTTCTTTTTCAGTGGGATAAAGTTGTCACTCCCAAATTCCCAAATCAAGGTAGGCTTAGTGTCATCCCAAGTCTGGCAATGTATTAGATGAGGTACCATAATGTCTTGAGCTATGTGACTAAGACAGTCAGTTGGGTGTTTGAGCCGTTGGGTGTCAGTGGCTTCCTCCTAGCACTTTCACAACAAAATTGGAGTGTAAAGATGTTCCCTTCGCCTGGGACGTACTTCTCTTTGAACGATAGTTTGAACATGCCATTGGGGGGTTAATGACTGAATGACGTGAATTAACACTGGGGGACGTTTTAACCCAAAGAGAAACTGATATTGCTTGATGTTTTGTAAGGGTGGAGGTCGTCCAATTTAATTTGTAAGGCGTTAGCATCTTCAATTATTGAATCTACCTGATCATGGGCGGCATAAAGGGCCAATTTTGTGGAGGCAAGCAGGGTTAACTGCCAAATTTATAATTTCTAACTTGGTAGTCACATCTTGAAATTTGAGAAGGTGTTGCTCAAAGATGAGAACTCTTTACTCTATCCCCAATATCACAGCGGGTGAATTCTCCAAGAGATTCAGGCGTTCTTGATCTAGAGAGGGATCTGACGCCAAATCATTATTGCTCATTATAACATTAGCTACACTGTGAACTCAGGGTATTTCTGTCAGGGAGCACCAGTTTTGTTGGGCCTAAGGGATTGAGACCACTTGTCCTTTTATTTTTTTAAAGCCAGGAAACCTTAAGTTCCTGGGTGCTGGATATAAATTTTACTTTCCTTAGCCAGAAAGTCTTTACACAGTACAAAGTTTCTTAAGTGGTAAATCTTAATTTTTTCGTCCATGAGTAAATAGAGGTAGGCCAATTGAACTAAAAATGACAAAAAAGAGTAAATTTTCTATTACTTATAAAAGGATTATATGGGAGATCAGAGAGTTTTTTAGCCAATCTCCAATTGTTCCAAGCTATAATCTTTACTTATTCAACAATAGGGAACTGCGGCAGGTTTATTTTGTTTAGATGGGATTTGATCGCTGCATAGATCAGGTTGAACCTCAATATTAGGAGGTTTTGGGTGGGTAACATTTGACCGCATTAGTCAGGGATTATCCCCAATAATGGTTTTGGCTAATTTATCAGATTGAGTCAATTCACATTATTTGACTCATGAAAATCTCTGATTTGGGAAGGAATTCTGACAGTTGTGTTGAAAGTATAATAAAGTAGGAAGGATGTCAGCATATCATGACTAGATAGTCAGAATCCTTGTAACAACATTAAACCAACCTGCTTTCTCTGCTCCAAGGTAAATATGTAACAATCAAAATCCTTCTAATTGTGGAGATTAGCTCCATCATATTTTTGCTCCAACTAATTTAGATAGCTGAGGGGGTTTGACGTAGAACACAATGGCCTGATAATCTTGATTATCTTATTCTCATGTGTTAGATTCATTGAGGTGTTAAAACAATAAGTTACAGTGTGCTTCTTGTAGTGGGCAAAACAATGTAATGCTTGAAAACACATATTACTTAACAGAAAAGTGTTCCCTCTTATAACTCTTTCTGTCCTCTTACTTCTATGACACTGTCCGCTTGATAAGGGCAGTATTTATATGATCTCTGGAATAAGCTGATCTATCTTCAGGAATAATACTTGAAAGTTAAAGCTTTAATTGGGTATATAATATTTTAAATAGAATCAAAGGAATATTTATACTTTATTTGTTAGCCTTATAACAATGAAATCCCAACTGAGGGTTGATCTACAGTGAGTATAATGGATATATTGATACAATGTTACTGAACTTTAGGAAAACAACTAATGGATTTAATATCAGGCACATTACAATTCCAAAAGAATTAGGGGCTTAAAGAGAAGGGTGTACATTAGGATGAGGCAGCAACTAGTTTTGAAAAGTTTTTTTAAAGAAATTAAGAGCATAAATTTAATTGAGTATGAGCCAATAATCTTACAACTCTGGTTATCATGACTCCCAGTGTGGGGCTAAGAATACCATGACATGTGAATTTTATACAGACTCAGGAGAATTAACTTGGCAATGAAATTGGGAAAGAATTAGCAGCCTAGATAATGAAAATCCTGATTTACAAAATGATTTCACCAATATTTTCTCAGATGCCTTAAGCATTTCAGATTTGTTTTTGAATGACATTAAACTGACCTGCTCTATCAGCTGTAACCCCAGATGTCAATTCCTTTACTAGAACAAAGGCAAGTAGTGATCCTGATATAGTTAAAGATGTTGCTTACCTTATGATCATTAGCTGGTTGAATAGTCCAGAAATGCCAAACAATGACAAAGTGCTTAATACAAAGCTTGATTATGTCAAAATCTTCATCCCAATCAATGCAATTAAGTAATCATTTCCAGATCTTTCTGCTCAACTAATTTAAACACTAGTTGCGTCAAGGAACGCCTTAGTCAAGTAATAGAGAAAAATGATCCAACTTTTTGGTGATTATCCCAATTAGGATGGGATCATCTAGCAATAAAAATAAGTAAAAAGGCCACCTTTTTCGCATTTTATGGGCAATTGACAATAAGGTTTTACTTAACATGACAGCAGAGAGATTGATTATCATCTTAAGACTGGTAGATTTTGGATATGGTCTTTTATATTTATTGCACAAGATGATGATGAACGCCTCTAATTAAAAATTTTCTCTGATACTCTACTATTAATAGGATCCATACGTATAATTAAATTATCAAATCTAAAAAAAATGATAGACCATAAAAAAGTATTTAAAAAGGTAAAAAGATAAGTGAATTAAAAAGGGAGATTGCTTTTATAAGTAATATAGAAATTATTTATATTACATTGTTGTTTTAATGACATCATTTTTGGGGCTCTTGCCGCCTACAATGTCTTTTGAGGTGAGGGGATACGCTACTACTGTATTGAAAAGTTTATGAAATCAATTTTAATGCGGATTTTTACAGGCCAAGACTCATTCATAACCAGGTCCGTTGTTGATGTGAGGAATGGGTATGAGCTGCAATAGGGCATGAGGTTAAAATTTGTACTTTTCAGCTTTCTAATTCTTGACCTGGGTGGAACAAACTTAAAAAACATACAATTGTTGACTAAATCCGAGTAATCCTGGATTCAGAACATGTGCCCTATTATGCTTAACTTGGGAGGGTGACTTGGTGTGGAGGGCTCTGTTACCTAGATTTGACAACAGAGACCTTCTGAAGGGACATGATCATACTTAATGTCTAACTTCTCTCTCATGTTACCCAATGTAGCATTACTTGCTCATTGGAACTGTTTATCGCTTGTTTAGCATATTTTTCTTGCCACTCTTATTAAGTTTTTATCTGCTGGTGCAAGCTAAAATGACCTAACAAGGGAATCAAGGATATATACTTACTTTATAATGAAACTCCTGCTTATAATTGAGAATTAGATTCTCCAATAATCCTCAATAATAGCCAAGTAACTCCAGTAAGCTCACAGTTAATATGTCTACTGGAAACAACAAATACAAGACCTTCTATCCTCATAAAAAATAAAATATAATTCCTTTATAATTGGGACTACTTCTCCAGCAACTATAACTGAGTACTTCTCTTAAAAGAATTTAAACACACATAACTATCTGATACAGATGTAAAGGCAGCAGATAAGAATAACAGAAAGACAACAGATGGAAAACTTTACCTAATTAAGATGATATATGGTGATCTTAAAAAGATAATGATCTAAAAAATGATGTTATTTAATTAGTTGGCCAGGCGCCAGTATTATATACCTCTCAGACATCTTCTGGACACACTCATATATTAGATGAGTTCAAAATATTATGGCAATCCTCTGCTGGTTATGGAAATAACCATAAAATATTCGAGTTAAACTAGCTTATAATTTGACTAAAAATAATAAGCTGTTTCAGCCCAAATTGATGGCAATTTTACTCTCATAATGATTTTGGATGTGAGATCAACATTAAACTCTTATTAAAGCTATGTCATAAATCAACGAATAACAATGAGTGGGGATAAAAATTTATATGACTAAAAAACATGACACACCTCTAATTGGGACGTTGGCTGGCCTTTCCTAGAACTAAGTACGCCCTCAATTGGGACATCTATGCTCAAATGCTTAATAAATTGATTTCATTAATCAGACCTAAAATTATGCTTATTGCATTAATTTAAGAGCTAATTTAGGAGTCACTTTTAATGTAAGCTATGAGACCACTTTGCACCCAAGTGGCCTCTTAATCTAGCATAATAGTATAATACAATAGCTATTATTAACTACAATAATCGGGATGATTTAATTACAATTTAGGCAGTTTTGATGATTCTGATTATGCAGATTATGCAGATAAGTCAGGAAGGATCAGGGTATAATCAATGTGAGTAAGCTATCAGCATTGATGGTTTTCTCAAAGAGTTTATTTCTAAGCCAACCATCAAAATCTAACAACTCTTAAAGTATATCTTTGATACGTTGGCCTAACATAAGATTCAACGAAACCTCAACCAACCTCATCCTTGGCGTTCATAGTAATCCAAACCATTCTCCAAAATTTTTGTCTACTTCTTTAAATCCCAGGCTGGTTATGGAAATCTTTTTATTTAAACTCAAATTAAGTAGAAACAAGGATAGGCTTTAGATTTATGTCAAAGGATTTTATATAGAATAAACTTAAGTATTCTTATATTTCAGGTATAAGATCTAGAGTTAATTGGGTTGGGACCATCTAGTACTAAAAAAGATCAAGAGTTAAATGATGTATAATAGTAATTAACTGGTAGTGGGGCTTGGCGATATTTCAGGGGCTTTACAAACCCCTAGTAAGTCCCTTTTTACTTTCCTCCTTGGTGGTGGCATCCATCTTGCACAATGCTTTAATCTGCAAGCTCCGCCTTGCATGGGCATCCCTGAACCA
The DNA here is from genome assembly GCA_022478985.1 of Massospora cicadina. NCBI lineage: Eukaryota > Fungi > Entomophthoromycota > Entomophthoromycetes > Entomophthorales > Entomophthoraceae > Massospora > Massospora cicadina. The sequence goes on from JAKSZP010003272.1 coordinate 10,077, forward strand.
GGATGTTTAAGTGCCCCTTGCTCAATACTCATTTTCTGGGTCTGGGGCGGCAGTACCTTTTCTGGTAACTGTTTTGTTACCTTATTTAGTAATATGCTGATCTTCTCATGATTCAATCAATGGTGCTACTTTGATGCGCCTCACTCATGTTATAATCAAATCTTAAAATCGGAGGACTTTCATTTGTGAGTGAAATTATGGTGGAAGGTTAATTGTTCCCATCAGCTTACTTTGGATTGGTCATTTGTTTGTCATCAGCCAATTGTAAATTATTTCAGACCTCCAAAGGTATAAAAGGGGGTGAATTTAATAGTTTTTAGTGACACCATCAGTATATCATAAATCTCTTCAATCAGTGGGTATCAAATTATTATGCATGACGTCACCCCAACTAGCTAATAAATTACTTGGGATGTCTTCACCTATTAAAGGGGTTTATTTCCCTTATTGTGACTCATTCTAATATCTAAATTTTAAGGTTTTATACTGGCGGTGTTCCTTGCAGAGGTGGAGGAATTTCTCTCCAGTATGATCGTGGTGTCTTCCATAACACTTCCCCTCCCAAGACAAGACATAGGGTAAGGGCCTAAGGTTCTGGGCTTGTATTATCTTAAACACAATATTAGCTTTGTCATCTCTGATGTAATACTTTGCACCTTGAGTGGCTAGGAAAGTTGCAGGGTTAGTTCAAATGGCTTTCATTTTATTAGGCTGTCCTCCCCATACATGGTAGAACAGGACCATTTTCCTGAAGTGAACTCTAGTAAGTTATCTTTTTTTTGACTCCTCACGATGACTCTTAGGTATATTTACTTTGATGTACTTGAATGCTTCAAGATGAATTTCTCAATTCTTCAGCCAACTCTTTCTGGTTTATCCCAGGTGGTAATTGTTTACAATCCGTGGAGCTGACGGGTGTCAGCATAGTAGGTAGTGCTGCTTCATATTCATGCAGGACTTTTAATGTAGATATGTCAATCACCCAGCGATGTATATGTCAATATGCTAACGACACAGATGACAGCAGTGGGTCCCACTTTGACTTTAGTTCAGTGCCATCTTCTTCAATATTCCTCCTAGGATTCCGCTCAAATGTTCCATGCTTCCGTTGAAAGATAAAGTGTATGTAGTGGCAAACTGCTGTCTCACTACAACTATATCCTTAAGATCTTCATGAAATTGGAGATAAATTCTTCCCATTGTCTGATAGCAGAACCTGTAGGCAAAATGCCTCGCTATTACTTATTTGTACAGGAATAATATGCTTGATTATGTGGTATATACCTTGGCTGCTGATGTTTCAACTATTTAAAAATTGGTCAACTATCACAATGATAAACTTGGATCCACTTTATTTGACAAGCAACAGTCCTGTCACTTTAATGTTGTCAGATATCCTGATATTGGACATGATGGGAAGAATATCGAACATTTAACTCCCTCCGCTGGATTGATGCCTAGACTTGAGAAGGGGGTCATAGGAATAACTTCAATAAATTACCCAGAGAAACAATTTTTGTCTCATCTCAAATTGACTCTAGGAAAATTTCTGACAGACCAAACCAAGGCTAAGATACACTTAGATGAGATACTGCCTATTTAAAATGGCTATCATCAGAAGGTCAGATGACAACTACTTAAAGTGGCACTTGAGGCAGCAAATTAAGATGAATTAAAAAAGGGTAAGAACCAATAAGTTATTGAATGATCAACCTAAGCAACTTCCAGTATCATCTAACTTGAGTATTCAACTCACCATTTTCTCCCTTAAAAAATATGATTTAAAGGCATCTTACCATCCAGAATGCATCATCTGACAAAGAGCCTTCCTTCCAGATTTCTCCCCTTATTAATTTTATTTATCATTTTCCTTTTGGGATTTATATTGCTGAATGCGACATATAAAATCCCTTTTTTATACTATAATGATTTTATGTCAATATTTTTAAACTTGTTTTATTATTTTAATTTAATAATTCAATTTCGCCATACTTATCAGAAGATAGATACTCTAGCTGATGGGACATAAGAGGTGACTTGGCACATTTTTATAAAAAGGATACTTGTTGTGAGACTTATTTGGCCTCAATTTCCGATTGCCAGGCTTCTTTGGCATAGCACCATTAATCTTAAAATCGGAAGTCATAAAAATGGATACATTGTGGAACAAGGATGTTGGTGGAAATTATCGGAAGTCAAAGTATTTCCCTAGGAGTCTGAAGCTCGTGCAGGGTGCACAGAGTTCCAAGCCTTAATTTTCACCATCTGACATAGACTCCCAACAGAATCAATCTCTCAGGTATGCAATGTCTTAGGATATTGACTATGGCTAATATTCTTGTGAGGTTCCATCACAAGATCATTTGATCACTAGGTCAGATGTATGAGTACCACTTTTTTGATTTTCTTCTAAAAGTTCCTATAAATATGCTGGGCATCTTTAGAACATCTTCTTAGGACAGTCTTCACTATATTGGTCTAATCCTGCCATTCCTCCTCTGGTAGTCCAATCAGGTCATACAGTTGACTGCTCTCATGTGTTATAGATGGAAAGCATGAATTTTAGACAGTCCATCATCATTGAGATTCTTGCTGTCTGATTTGTGTATGATCTCAAAAAATATATTTTGAAGTTTTACTACCATCTTGAAAGGCGTCCATATGGATCCTTCATGTTGCGCAGCCAACAGAGCAATGCATGATTCATCACATCTGCAAAGTGTAGACCATACATTTAGGGTCAAAAGTGCTTCACTACTTATCACTTTCAGGCACTCTCGCTCCATCACATTAGTTCTTTTCTCTCTTGTGAAGACCTTAAGTAGCACTCAATATGATGGTTTACACTTATTTCACAAAATTTTGTGAATATCGCTATGATTACATTGTTTACTAGTATCAGTGTACAGAAAAAATCTTATTGAGTTTGGGCAGGCTAGGTTTGGTGCCTCTAACAATATAGCTTTCAACTCTTTAAAGGACTTCTCTTTCTGCCCCATTCAAACCTAGTCTCTTTGGTTAACAGGTAGATGAGCAGCGCAGCCAAGTGTGAAAAGTGTTGGATGAACTATCAAAGTATCCCGCCATCTTTAGGAAGACTTGCATGTCACTCATATTTTACGTCTGTTCCATAGCTACTATGTCTTTGATCTTCCCTCCTAAGGTTTCTCTTTTGGATGATATAATGTCCTAGATTCTGGCTGTCTTTTCAAGAAAATACACTTGCTTTACTTTAGATTCAGGTTGGTTTCTCATATCCAGGTAAACACTTTAAAAATTGTTGGAGGTTTCCTTGAGTAGCTCAACTAAACACTGAGATATCTTCCAGATAGATGAATACACTTGAAAAACCTCGGGATTTTCAAAGATTTGATCCATTGATTTTTGGAAGGTTACAGTAGCGTTGAGCAGCCCTTGTGACATCCTTGTTGGTTCAGTCAGAACCTGAATATTGATCAGGGCGCACTTCCCCTGATCTTCATGTGAGATCAATCTTCCAGTAACCGCTTTCTAGATCTATTATGGAGAAGTACTATGATATCCCAAGCACTTTGGGGCATTGTCTATTTGATGTAGTGGGTAAATATATTTATTGGTAACCCCATTTAACTTCTGCAGTTTTTAAAAACGCTGTTTGTTCCATCCTTCTTTCATACTAGTATTTGCATTGAAGCACATAGGCTCTTTAAAAGCCTGATTAATCAGGCTTTAAATATCTGATTCAACTCTTTAGAAATAACTTCATCCTTGGCTTTAAAATAGTGTTACGGCTTATATTAAAAAAGATAGTAAGCCTAGTATCCAACCTATTGAACTATCTATTGCAAAGTACTTAATCATTTGGTCCTGTGCTGAGTATGTATGAACTCAAGGAGCTCTGCTTCACTTTTTGCTCTTTTTTCAATCAAATTCCCAAATACTATATTATTAAAGCCTCTGACACATGCACTGACTCAATGGCATCACAGCTTGTCAATCTGGATTTAGAGACGACCTGTCCTTTCTCTACATGTATAGCTGGGTATTGATGTTCCCAATAAAAAACCAGTTCTCCAATTTAGCTGGTGACAATTACCTCAAGAAGAACTCTCAGCTCCTGCTCTATAATCACATCACAACTGTAGACTTTCTGCATAAAGTTTGGAGGTATCTTTACACTGACTGTAATTAGCATCTGTTGTTGTCTACCAGTTCATATTTCCGTGGCCTCACTAGCACTCATTGGTAGTCCTTCTTCTGAGCTACCATGACAGGCAATTGCTTAATATCATTCTCCTTAAGGGTTAATAGATTGGGTAGATCAACTGGTTAATTTCATCAAGCATTTCCTTTGGTTGCAAGGCTTGGAATTTTCATCCATAAAAACTGTTGCATATGGTAAGTTATTGTGCTCAGGGTACTGGAGGTGAAGTCAATCTTTGAAAAAAAGCCCAAGTAGCTATGGTGTCAACTAGGAAGGCATAGTGCTCATTGTCCAAACCTACTGCTAAGCCTTCAGAATTATGCTCCAAAGCTTCGATGCAACTCTAAATATGCTCCTAAGGCGCGCGTGACGTCTTACCCAGCTGTCCAGTATTTGACAATGTAGTCTATATATGGCTTGAACTTTAGTCTTAATCAACTTAGAAGACATAATGTTTACAGGTTTCAGTACCCAGTAAAGATGAGATGCAAAGCCTCTGATTCATTTTTTCACCCTTTGTAACATACTTTGTAAAAAGGTTCTTAGACTTTAAAAATGTCAGTTGTTGACTCTATAAACTGCTTTAGATCTTATATCTTTAATGTGGCCTTAGTGGTGTTCTTGGTGTCTAGTTATATGCTCTTGAAGATAGAAGCCACAAAATGTTCTCCTTCATTGACAATAATGATCCTGGAAGGTTGGATAATCTGTGCCAAGTAGGTATCATTTAATCCAGTTCCAACAATTTTTATTCACTTGTATTTGAGAAGATACAGCCACAGCACTATGTGCTCCTAGCACGTGTTATCCTGAACTAGCTGCATATTCATCTTCATAATCATCTTCCCCTTTGGTGTCTAGGTCCTTCCCAGTTCACTGCATTAGTGGCATCCTCTTTAGGGAGTGCATCCTTACTCTCAGCGTTGTTCATCGGACAAAGAGCGCCAAAAGTGGCAGGTATATGAAACTTTTTGCAGATGAGTTCCCTTTAAGGCTGAAGGTCTGCTGGCTTTGAGTATCATAAAGCTTGCTGATATAAATAAGACTGCACTGCCACTCAGGATTGGTTACGGCCCACAGCAACAGCTATAATGCTGCTGGAATAGAATCCACAAGGATTGATGAAAAGTGATTAGTGACAATACTAACACATGCCAGGTAATCCCAAGATTTGAACACATAGCTGGAACTGGTTTTTGCGAATTACTTAATCTAATTAAGATTAGGAAAACAAAATAGATATATTTTATAAAACTAAAGGTTTATAATAGTAAAAATGACTCGCCAGCAGGACCTGTTGGAGACTGCTTCCCTAAAGATCACCATGTGGGGAATTATGAAAAGGCATTAATAACTGGGGATTATCTTTACAATTAACAACGGCGGATTGGCATACTAATCTGCTACCAATAATGATTTATATCCAACCTAACTCGGCAGTTTATTATTATAATTTTTAACATTTTTGTGGCGCGATTCTGCCTTACAAGCCAGTGACAATTTGCGTGATGGCCAACAGGGCGCGCCTAAGGCCATACCATTAAAGCTGGTCAAAATTTAAATCGAATGTGTTCAGAACGCCAAAATCTGTTGGGGTGGGCTCGCCTTTACTGGGGGGTAGGGGAAGGTTGAAGGGACGATTTTAAATCAGAGGCTGATTTGAACAATTTTATTAGGTTTAATACTAACTTACTTATGTTAATGGAATTTAACCCAGATGGGGATGCCTTCTGGAAGGATAGGAGGCCACAAACTTCCTACTGGCTATGGCTTTTGGCCACCTTCTCCTGAAAAACCCCTTGATCTTCACCAATTTATTGGTGGTGAGAAGAGGTGGAAAGAAGAAACCTTCAAGGGGTAAACTTTCAATCACCTCTCATAAACATTGGCTAGATTGCCCTGTTTGAAGAGGGGTGAGCAGGCTTTTTTGCCCCCATTATTGGTTCTGAAGGGATGTTCCCCTGTTGAGACGCAGGGGTGCTCCCCAGGACTTACATTGAGGTTCTTATCCAGGGTCTTCTCACTCTTATCATAAAATTTTAGACAGCCTTATTTGTTATCCAAAGGGGTTGTCATGATGTCTTATATTCCGTCTTATAATTTTCTTGCACATCAAGTAAGGACTTCTTGATAGAATTCAGTGACATCGCGTCCTTAATGGCTAAGATCATGTGCATCTTTAAAGTGGGATGCATCACAAGGAACTCAATAGCACCGTTTTCTAAGTTGGTAGATCCAAGGCTCCTGTACTTCATAGTTGTTGAGCCTTGAAGGTAGTAAATTGCGTCATAGTATGTGACTGACTCGTTCTTTCCCATCTTCATGAGAAGGAAGTCGTGCTTCATATTCTGGACATCTTGATCACTTTTAAACTCTGACTGGTCAACGTTCCATACTTTAGTCCTGGTTAAGGCAGGGCTTAGGCTTGCATTAAGAATTTCTTGTGCCTATGATACATGCAGCCTTGTATATGGTGATTTTTCTGGCGATCACTTGTGCTGTCTATACTGTTCTCTTACATCATCGGGAACATGTGATGGTTCCCTATCCAGGTTTATATATTTTCTTAATGTAGTGCTTTATTCTCATGTACTCTTCAATAGGTTTGGCATGTATTATGCACGTTAGATAAGCAGTCAATTGAGAATATAAGTTTTTTGCCTTAAAACAGGTAGCTGCTTGATGTGAGGTAAGTTCTGGTTGTGGTTTAACACGCAGTTGAGCCTTCAACCCTTGAAGAATTTTATTATAGATGTACATCATATGATTGTGCTGGTCTAAACGCTCTCTAAAGTTGTTCAAGGTATAGATGTTCATTTCATTCTCATTTTCAAAGAATATCAATCCGTCCTCAATATCTTTAAAGGTTTTTTCAAACTTTTTTACAGCTGAAGTTCCGCTCACAATTGGTGTGGTAGCAGTGTGGGCTCTTATATCATTATCCTTTACATGTTCAAGTTGGGTTTATCCATCTTTTAACATATTTTACAATTTTTGTAGTCTTAAATGGATTTCTTCTCTCCTCTGGCTAAGAGTTCAGAGAAAACTTTACCATGATAGGCCTCCATATTCTCAACGTCACACTGTTTTTGAGTAATCCCATGCTTTTCAATCTAGTCTGATGGTGTCACCCCTGTAGTGAGCACCACATTCAGCTCCCTCAGCCTTTGCTTACATAACTTAAGTGGTTGAGTTGCTGTCATGGGGTTCTGTTGAACACACATTAGACACTAGACGACCTCCTGGAGTGGCTTAGTAGTCCTATCCAAATAGCTCTTCAATTGTTTCTAACCACTGTAGCATCACTCGCTAATTAAAAATTCTCATTGCCCTGCTGGTAGTAACCTTACTAACACCCTTTGACATAACTTTGATACGATGGCCTCAGGAACAAGACACAATGAAAAATTTGAACAACCTCTCTTGACATTATAAAGATCTAAGATGACATCCCTCTTGTAAGTATCCTATACTTTAAATCTATATTGATTATAGGCAAACTCTTCACTTAACCCAGTATTTGGAAACGGATAGACTAGATTCTGTGTTAAAAGGCCTTTTTATAATAAAGCGAACTATTTTATACTTCTGGCATAATTCAAGATATATAAAATATAGATTTAGTGTAGAATGGTAATAGGGACTAGCAATATTGTAAAATCTTTTGAACCCCTTGTCAGTCTTTTCTTGATCTCTTCCTTGGTGGAGGCTTCTATTTTGCTCAATAACTATATTAGTAAGGTCCATTTTATGGTAGATATCTCTTAATAAGGACATTTGTTGGCCCATTGTTCATTTCCCACTTCTGGGTCTGGGACTGCAATACCGCTTTAAGTTATTGCTTCTTCACCTGATTTAGTAATATGCTGATCAGATTGGGATTTGGATGATTCCTTTCTCTAATGTGCCTCACTTCAGGGTTTCAAATGACCTTCAATATTGCTTTACTGCCTTTTTGAGTAATATCCAGATTGAAGGCTAAATTGCTTTCTTAAGAGTAACTTATTCGGCTGGGCTTTATGTAGTTCCTCTGACATTGGATGTTTTTACAGAACTACTATGCCATCAGTTAATTTTAAATTTCACCCCCCCAAAGTTATAAATTTGGGTTAGTACTTATATTCTTTAGCGCGTTGTCATCATCTTTATATATTGATTTTATATGGTTGCCAAGTATCAAGTTATTTTTTGTTATGTTATCCTTACTGATTGGTAAATTTCTTAGGCTGCTACAATCTATAGAGAGGTTTATCTCCCTTATTTGTGTTTCAATATTGTAAATTATAAATTTTTGTGGTGGTTTTAAGCTGGTAGGGCTCCTTCATGGAGCGAGGAATTATTATCCAGTTTACTCATGGCAGTATGCACATCACTATTTAACAGCATTTTTCATCAACACCTTCAGGACCAAGGAGCAGTACTCTGATGTTTTAAAGAAGCAAACCTCATAATTACTGAGTCAAAATAATGATTTGCGCTAGGGAGCTAGAGCTTCTAAGACATATCATTTCCCTGTAAGAAAATCTTACATACCCTTTTAAGGTAAAATAAATTTCTACAGGCCTGTACTGAACAAAGCTACTTTCATGAGCTCTCTGGATTTGATAACTACTACCTAGCACTTATTCCAAACTTTAGTATGACAGCTTCCCTATTATACTGACTCCCAAAAAGGGGATGCTTTTAATTCACAACCCTGCCTGCCAGAGTTTTTTTAGCTTAAAAATGTTTTAGTTTAAGGTCCCATCCTAATCTTCCTGATTTTTATTAAGAGAGTTCATGTTTTCATTGATGTTAGCAAATCAGTCATCAATTCCATGCTCACCCAGTTACAGAAGTATAAATAAATACCTTTCAAATTCTTTTTTAGAATTTCTCTAGTGGATACAACTACTTAGCATAAGAGAAAGATATCCTAGAGAGGGTGTTTATCCTTTAAAAGATCTGGTACTACATATTGGACCAGCAGGTCAACATAATCACATATATTCTGGTGATGAACTTTCTGCTGAACAACCAAATTCCAAATAAACACTGAGTACATTAATGCTATGAACTATTGGAGTTTGACTTTTAATTTTGCATTTTATTGGGTGTATCAACATGATGGAAGATGAGTTATGAATTCACAACAACTCAGAAAGGCTAGCAATCTTCCATATGTGGTGAATAATCTTGAGAATGAGCTCCTACACTTATGGAAGATTATAATGATTTCTAAGTGCCAAATGTTATCCAGAATATACCTTTGTTTATTATTTTGGTGCTTTAAGTTTCTAATCTTTAGATTCATCTATACGTACTCACCCAAGGATTATGTTCACAGGTGATTCCAAAGAATCTAACACATGCATAGGGACAAAATAAGTCCATGATAACGCCAAGCATTTGGAGAAGAAGCTATCTGGTTGAGACTTTTTGTAGTTTTCTGGTCGCCAAACGCCTACACTAAAGTTAATAATTTTTTAGCTACACGACATGCCTGCCAAGTCTTCTCTAAGTCACCAGGTGTCCAGCAACCCCTGAACCCTATGGCGACACTTGGACTATTTTCTATATGGGGGCCTCAACTTCGTGAGTCCCCTGATAATCACATATGACGTTAAGTAAATTTTAGTAGCTATCAGATATTTCAGCCTCTAGCTTGTCACCAAGGCATTTCCTCAGACTGATGCAGCCACCAATTCTATTTCATATATGATGAGATATTTACTATATATGTACCACCCCACCTTATATTGACTAATTAAGATCCCATTTAAATAATAAGCTATTCAAGGGAATGGTGGCCCAGATATGCACAAGCAATTCATAATGATAGCATACAACCCACAATGTAACATTTTGACCAAATATATATTCAAGCATTGATGTACGCCCTGGAATATAGTATCATCAATAGCCTTAATATTGCCTGAATTTTCATGTCACATGACATAATTGTGAGAATGGACTGAAAAAACAAGTGGAAGCATACCAGAGCCAAAAGCACAAAGTTGCCACTGTGGGAATTTATATGACCACATTATCCAGCTTGAAAATTATTTAAGCTTTAATTTAAAATAATTGGTTCATTTATTTAATTTAGCTTATTGATTAAGCTTTTGAAATGATCAATTATGTCATCTCTTTAGCAATAATCACCAATTAAATGGTTAATTGTAATTCACAGAGGATCAAATATGATCAAAATTATAATTCCTATTCCATCAGGGATTGTTACTGACAACATGGATATGAGTAGATTGGCTCAAAATGAGCAATCACTCATTGGAAATCGTCAGGTTCAGTAGCCAACATGTGGGCTAGTATGAATGGCGATTTAAATGCGCTATTCATCATGGAAATCAGCTGGAATCTTTCCTGAAAATGAACCAGTATCTCTTTTTGTTGGCTAAGTGTGCCAAGACCATTGTGAGTATCTCCTTTCATCTGCTAGGTGTGCCGAGACCATTGTGAGTATCTCTTTTCATTGGCTAAGTGTGCTGAGACTATCATAAATATCTCTTTTTTGTCAGCTAGGCATGTCAAGATCATCGTGGATATCCATATTCATTGGCTAGGCATGCCGAGAATATTGTGGTTACCACAAATACCCTAACACATGTCCTTCACCATTTTACCCCTATAAATATTCCCTCATTTTATTAATAATAAACACCTTAGTACTGTGAATACTTTATTGTTTTCAATTGTTGATTGTTTACTTCAAAGTGAAGTTTTGAAGAAGTACTTCCTGTCTAAGTGTCAATGACAGAGTGAGGTCAAAGTCACTTGGGTCCTTATATATTGCCAGAGTGAGGCTGAAGCTACCCATTTATCAAAATTTACTAGGTTAATTGTCTTCATACAATTAGCAAAGTCATATTTATTCCCAGAGTTAGTAGTTAAGTGAACCTGTGCATCAGTGAAAACCCCGCAGTTTTTACACGTGGTGCTCACTACAGGGGTTGAGTCAAGTTTACAAGAAAATAATAACACCTAATTATCTAACTAATATGGAGCATTGAAGAAACGAGGAAGCAGGGTAATTAGCAGACCACCGGGGAAATATCCAATTAGAGGCTAGAATGCTGGTTGATCCCCAATACATCCATCTATCAACAATTAGAGTGAATGAGAATGCTGTAATGATTTATGAACCACCTTTGGAGCAAATCCGAGAAAATATACCCAGTATCAGTGATATCCTAATGAGAGGATTCCAAATTTTGCTGACTGATACTTAGGACCAAAGCTGTGGATTATTCACCACACTCTTAATCAGGAAGAGCGAAGATGACATTCAAAACTTCCTTAATATGAACACTTTGACCTTAGCGGGATACTTGAGAAGCATTGGTAACATTGGGGATATGTTATCAAGTATGTACAGCCCACTACCTGAAATATGAGAGCTATCCAGGTCTGACAACTGGCGGTGATCACTGATCTAGTTGAATACACTAAACACAATAGCATACAACAGCGGGCATTAATGCGACAACTAGACATCAGCTTTTTAACAAAATCATGCTGGCTTGGACTCCACATCACAATGTGTTCAGAAATCAGACACCCAAATTAAGAATTTGGTGGCTGAGTTGAATACCAAACTTCAAAAGATAGTCAAATAGATTATCAACCAGATTGGGTTTAATCACCAATGGAAGTATGGACAAGCACTGTCAATTGGCTGAATCAAACATTGTTGATTTGATTCGAGCTCAGGAGGCAACTGGGCCAATGGTTGCTTCCAACACCAAAACCCAAATGGTCATTATCTAATTTAGGAAGACGGGAAATTAAGAGTACCATTGACAATATGGAAAGAAAATTTGAACGATTCAATGAAGAGATGAGAGCCAAAATTGATAAGCTTTGCACGGAAGTATAAATCATTAATAAGAACGCATTAGAATTGGAAACTCAATCTGAATTAGATTTGTTGAAAGCTTAAAGTCATCAAATTAGACGATGAAATGCCCAAATATGAAAAAGAGAACCGTGAATTATATGAGTTTTTATTCCATGTCTAAACCAAGAAGGGCAAGCTGCAGAAAGAAGTCAAAACCCTGAAAGCGACTTTACAAGAGGAAATTGATAAAAATTGTCAACTTCAGGAAAAAAACGACTGAAAATGCTTGGCTTAATAAGATAAAATCACTAGATGATTGGATGACCTCAAAGACTCTAAGTGTGCTTGTTCACGGGATGAGTACCATGAGGCGAATTTATTTGAGGAGGAATTGTCATTCATTGAAGCAGAGAGTATTGCTGACAGCAGCGTCCAATCTGTTTGGGAAATGCCCCCAACCATTGCAGCACTTCCTGAAGTAACACCTGAAGCAACTCCAGCATCTGCTCAAATCCTGATTAAAAGTGCTGGCCCAATTATTGTTGAAGATTGCAAGAGTACTCTGAAGTTTCCCGCTTTCCATTGGGATAATGTGCCTGCCTTCTTCCAGTTATTTGAAATGACAATGTATGGTTATAGTGACTTACAAAAATCTGTCACCGTCATGAATTTTCTGATACTTTGTGCCAAAACCTAGTTTTGCCTTACCTTCATGGTGAGAACTGGAGTTATAAGGAGGTGAAGGAGGCGATTCTGACAGAATTTGGTAGTCCAGATAAGATGTCAGCTTGGAAACAAGAATTCATGGGCATTCAATTTAAGAAGGATGAAACAGTGGGTGCGTTCGCGATTGTTTCTATGAGGAAGCACAGATCCTCAATGGGGCCAACATGATGAGTAATTTTGATGGGAGAATTACGATGCAGAATGTGTTGCACTCTCATCAAGAATTGCACTGAATGATGTAATCCACTTTGACCAGTAAATATACCATTGCTCAAATGGTAGAACACCTAAAGGTTCTATCAGCAACGTTTGATGCACCAAATTGGACATACAAGCCGAATCTCCAGTCAAGCAATAACAAGAATTTGGGACAATTCCACAACAAATCTAGAGAATTTAATAACCTTGGGAATCAAGATAATCATATGAAGGAACTAGACTGCCCAATAAGTCCTGGTTGATTTTCAATAAGTGTGGGCAACCAGGCCATTTTGCCAAAGATTGTGGGCAAATGTAAACTGAAGGATTAGGTCAACTTGGTACAGCTAAGGATAAACAGGAAACTTCCTATGGGCAGGGAAAAGACCATGTGGTCTAGATGTGGAACAGTCTAGAACTGCAGGTAACTAAGTTCCCCCAGATAAATCAGATGGTTTAAACAAGCCAGATCGATTTGTGGAAGATCCTGAATTAGATCCCCTCCATCAGATCGTGTACCAAGATGTAAATGCAATAATGAGATTGAAATCTAAGGGGATTGCCCCCAAAATTATACAGGAGATAGCTCGCCTGTATGTCCAACAGATAGTGGAGAAGGTCCAAAATGCCGAAGATGAGATGGGCTTATTGAATACCAAGTTAGACGGAGTTAATGTATTGATTCCAATTGGTACAATTCGAGAAAAGTTCCCCAATATATCAGCTCAGTTAATTCATACCCTGGATTCAGCCAACAAATCTGTTAAACATGCAGTAAACAATAGCTTATCTTATTTTCTGAGTGCATGTATATGGATATTTTGGTGAACTGAATCCCCATCAGAGCAATAATTGACAGTGGAGCGCCAATCAATATAGTATCGACCAAATTAGTAAAGAAATTAAAGGCCAAACCAGATTTGGATACTGGAAGCAGTATGGGATGGCAGCCCTGACTCTACAACTTCCTATGGGGATTATAGCGCTCTACCACTACAGTTTGGATCCTTGGTTGTATTGGCGCCAGCAATTGTTCTAGCTAACCAGAATTATGACATATTCTTTGGCACTGACTTTATGTGGAAGTATGGGGGTCAAATGTGACTTTGAAGAAGACACTTTGATGATTCTGGGGCAAATGTTGCCGCTGGTTTATCAATGCGAGGGGAAAGCGCCCCTCAGTAGATGGAATAATTTCATCAATTTAGTCTATAAGGATGAGTACTACCTATTGGTTACAAATTAGTCTAAAAAAAGTCTAGAAATTACCTAAATATGTAAATGAGAATCATGGGATCCCAATCCATTCTAAGGAAGATGTCATAATTAAACCTATAATGCAGCAAATTTTGGAGACTGGACTTACTTTGGAAATCCCAGAGCTGTTATATTCAGAAATTGAAGCTCCTTGGCAACAATTGAGGATTGAACCTTGGGTAGCCCCAGGAATTTTAATCCCTGGTCATGAGGAGATTTGGGCCCTTGTAGCCAGTCTGGGAAAATCTCTGATAAAGGTCAAATGACACCATGTGGTCACATTCGCCCAACTAAAACCTGTATTGGACATTCTTTCCTTTCATGAATTCAGTGAATTGGACGAATTGTGACTTCCAAAAGAAAACAACGGGAATATTCATATGCTAATTGAATGGGATTAGTTAGCTGGATTAACGGAGGGCCAGAAAGACAAAGTTCTGGCCTTATTCAAGAAATAACAAGTTATTTTCGCGCAGGACAACCATGATCTTGGGTGTGAAAAGGATGTTTTACACCGAGTCGATACTGGGGATGATGGCTAACTTGATTGAAGCCTATTTGATGGTCCAGGGTGGCAGAGGAAGTTGTTGCCAAGGAAACCAAAAACTCTTAGAGCATATAATGCTTGTACCGTCATCCAGCCTATGGGTGAGCCCTATATTAATAGTTAAGAAGAAAGATGGATTGAATTGAGTTGTAATAGATTATGGACAGTTAAATAAAATCACAAAAAAGGACTTGTACCCCCTGCCTAGGATTGATGATCACTGGATCGGTTAGGAGGAGCCAAGTTTTTCTCCACCATGGACTTAATATACAGATATTGGCAGATAGACATGCCCCCAGAAGACCAAGAGAAGTGTGCTATTATCACAGCACAGGGGTTGTACCAGCCAATGAGGATGCCTCAAGGATTATGTAATGCCCCCACAACATTTCAATGGGCTATGGACAAAATATTGTCAGATTTTAAGCTGTCCTGTTTCCTGGTCTATCTGGATGACATTAATGTATTCTGCTGAACATTTACCAATCACTTACAACATCTTGAGGAAGTATTCAAGTGACTGTCTTCAGTGAATCTCAAAATCAAGCCAAGAAAATGCCATTTCTATAAGGAGTAATTAGAATATTTAAGATTTGTAATTAATGCCGGAGACTTAAGCCCCAAGTCCAAAAGATAGAAGCGATTAATCAGATGTTGGTCCCCAAGAGCATATGATATTAAAGTTTTCCTCAGAATGGTCAGCTACTATCGCCGATTCATTAAGGATTTTGCAAAAATAGCTGAGCTGTTTTTCCACCTATTGAAAGATCTGAAGAAGGATTTTTCTGGAGTGATGAGGCTCAACTTGCATTTGATGAATTGAGGAAATACTTGATGACAGGTCCAAATTTAAAATACCCAAATTTTGAGAAGCCATTCATTATTCAATCATATGTGTCGCTGATGGCAATAGGAGCTGTCCTTAGCCAAGTGGATGACAAGGGGGATGAACACCCTAAGGCATATGTCAGCCAAACACTGTCAAAGCCAAGAAGAGCTATACAGTTATGAAGCAAGAATGTCTTACAGTTATCTATGCATGCAAGCAGTTTTGAGTCTATATCCATGGAACACACTTCAAGGTCATGACTGACCATGCCTCTCTCTGATGGTTTCATAACCTTAAAGAACCAGAAGGGAGATTGGTGCGGTGGGCTTTGAAGTTACAGGCCTATGACTTTGAGATAGAACATTGGGCAGGAGATAAGAATCAGAACGCTGATGGACTGTCTAGGTTGCCAACTGTTCTTGCTGTGCAAGATCGTGGTGATGACCTATTTGAGCAAATGATCTGTGGGGAATTGAAGGAAGAGCCAATTAAAATTTAAAAAGTGTTAAAGAAGGCAATGGAGAATACCAAGCTCATTAATGGACAATTATTCAAAATAATGGCAAAAAGAGGCTTTTGTTTCCAAAACCATTAAAATGCACTGAGATAATTTGGGCCACCCATAAGGTCATTGGAAATGGTGGGTTAAAGAAGACACTTAACATATCTGGAAATACTACTATTGGGAGTCCTTGATTTTCGACGTTGCTGATTATATCACCTGTTGCATGGAATGTCAGATACATAAGCCACATAAGAATGTGACAATTTACTGATTAGTGAAGCTAGGGTTTGTGTGGCACACAGTTTTAATCAATGTTATGGGGCCACTAAGTGCGAGTACAGGTGGGGTAAATTACATAATAGTAGCGATTGACCACCTTATGAGATGGGTCAAAACCTGAGCCTTGAGTCAAGCAGATGCCCTAAGTACCGCCAAATTCATCCTGGAGCAGGTGGTATACTGACATGGGTGTCCCCAATTGTTGCTGAGTGACAACGGGGCTAACTTTACTGTTTGTATTTCCATGCCTGAATGAACTAATGGGAATTAAATGGGTGGTTTCTGCACTCTATCAACCTGAAATGAATGGAGTTGTGGAACGAGTCAATGGGACACTTGCCACTACGCTAAGGAAGCTGATCTCTGGTAAAGCATCATCTTGGGCGTCTTATCTAAGTTTGGTAACTTTTGCATATAATATCAGTTTCCATTCAGGATTGGAAAAACGCCATTCAAATTATTGTACAGTCATAGAGCAGCATTGCCGCCAATTCTCTATTCAGCAGTGGAGCTGATCTCTGGGGATGAGTGCGGATAAATATCTATATTGACTCACAAACATAATAGTGGATCTCCAATATCAAGCCTGTGATACAACGATCAAGAGAAGGATTCAGGCCAAAAAAGCCAATGATAAGAGTCAATCCACTCTTAGGGAATTTACCATTGGAGATCAAGTAGCCTATTGCGATACACATGGGTTCAGTCACCAAAATAAGCTAGATGCATTATGGTCAGGACCATTTGAGGTTATTGCAAAAATGGCGAATGATGCCTACACAATCAAAAATATATCCAATGGTCATGTGATTAATAGAATACACAGCAAATTTCTAAAAAAATGGTATTAAAAATATATATATATATAAATATTCTTTAAAACAAATAATAGTAAAAAAATGGAAAAAAAAAAAAAAAAAGAGTTATTTTAAATTTTTAATTTTTATTTTTATGCCTCAGGTTGTGAATTGCGAGCTCTTCTTTGACGCCTCTGGGGGAGGGAGGTTGAACAATGATGTTGTGAAAGAGGTTGCCAAAGTTGATCTGAGATTGGATACTTGCAAGGGATAGAGCAAGCCAAAACCAAGTTCTTTGAACCCAAGGTGGATTCTGCAAATAAGCAACAATGGGAAGAGTGATGAGGACGTCCAGTTCAGCAAGTTGGGAAACCCCAGATTGGGGAGGAAAACAGCAATGCAAGAATATGCAATCTGCAAACAAGTCCATGTAATCTCAATATGGCACAGGCGCCGGAAGCTGTGTCTGGAGTGCTTGATGATGGGCTTTGTCAAGAACACTTGGCATATGAGAAAACAGTGAACAAGGGAAATGTGCAGGTGGCTGCTGAACCATACCACCAATTATCGCCATTAATGGAAGATATTCACCGGATAGTCCCAGCCGTGAAGTAATTGTGCAGGCAGCAAACAGCATCTTGAAGGTGGCGGCTGTGGGCCTCCTGAAACTGGAAGGGAAAGGAATGGTGAAAATTTGGCAATGCAGGGAGTGAAGTAGCCCATGTGCAAAGTACTTGCCCTGCAAATCAGAGTGCAAAGGAGGCAGAATCCTGATCAAGTAAATTATCAAGGTCACAAGGCTTGAAAGAGATATTAAGTGCCTCAGTCAATTTACCCAAAGTTCATGGTATGGAAGTTCAACGTGCTCATCATTACCAATTGTCAATTTGGTAGACAAGATAGTCAGTTGATAAAATTGGCCAATTTGAAAAAGGAACTCAGGAAGAAGATCTGACTCAATTAAAAGATTGATCCAAGTCAGGAGAAATCGCTTCATTAGGCTCAAGGGCAATTACTGGATTTAAAACAATGGGAGCTGAATCCAGTAATGCCTCAAAATTGAGCTCAGCAACAAGAGAATGAGGGATGAATGAATGAGAGTTTAATGATGAAATAGTCAACCCTGTCCCCTCTTTGGAAATTGGCACTGTTGCGGGAAGAGCAGAAGAGGGGATTGATGAATCAAGTTGACTCAGGGGGCTGGATCTAGCTGTACTGGAAAGGATACCTCTTGGGTGGTTTGTGACATCGCTCAAAAATGGGAGGCGTCCGCTTCATTCATACTAGTTAAGATTTGTTTGTAGAAGGAAATATTTAATGAAGACATTTTTAGCTGATAATCTGGTCAAAGCGGGGGATGTGTGGGAATTTATATGACCACATTATCCAGCTTGTGAATTATTTAAGCTTCAATTAATTTATAATAATTAATTCATTTATTTAATTTAGCTTATTGATTAAGCTTTGAGACGTTGATCAATTATTCCATCTCTTTGGCAATAATCACCGATTGAATGGTTAATTGTAATTCACAGAGGATTGAATCTGATGAAAATTATAATTCCAATTTCATTGGGGATTGTTGCCAACCATTTGGAGATGAGTAAATTGACTTGAAATGGGTAATTACTCATGGGAAATCATCATGTTTGGTAGCCAACATGTGGGCTGATATGAATAGCGATTTAATTATGCTATTCCTCATGATTATCAGCTGGTATATCTCCTGAAATTGAACCAATATCTATTTTCTGTTGGCTAGGCGTGCCAAGACCACTGTAGATATCCCTTTTAGTTGGCTAGGCGTGCTGAGACCATTGTGGATATTCCTTTTCATCAGCTAGGCATGCCAAAAATATTGTGGTTACCACAAATACCCCTAACACATGTCCTTCACCATTTTACCTTATTAATATTCCCTCATTATATTAATAATAAACACCTTAGTACTGTGAATACTTTATTGTAGTCAATTGTTAATTATTTACTTCAAAGTGAAGTTGTGAAGAAGTCTTCCTGTCTAAGTGTCAATGCCAAAGTGAGGCTGAAGTCACTTAAATCCTTATATATTGCCAGAGTGAGGCCAAAGTCACTTTAACCTTTATATGCCAGAGTAGGGCTGAAGCTACCCATTTATCTAAAATTGACTAGCCTAATTGTCTTCATACAATTAGCAAATTTGTAGCTATTCCCAGAGTCAGTAGTTAAGAAAACCTGTGCACTAGTGAAAACTCTGTGGTTTTTACACAAGTTTTATTCATTTTTAGTTAATAGTTGTGGTATACAATATTTGTGGGCTTCTTTATATTTATAAAGAGTAAGTATTAAATATCCTTAGAAGAGAAACAGACCTTAGAAGTAAATCACAGACTCATAGTGATAAGAAGAAAGGCTGGGAACCTCTTAATCTGAGAGTATATTTAGTTCAGCCGCACAGGGAAGAAGTCCTTATAGTTAAAATAATCAGTATTTCGTGGATTATTACCAGTCTAGCCTTGGACATATTGGCTTATCTATTCAGCTACAGATAATAGCCAAAATACTTTTATTGCTCACATATCAATTAAATATTAAGCGACGCATATCATGCTCTACTGAACCTGTGCATTTACCTTATGGGGACTATCAGTCAAGCTAGTTCTTTACTATTGAGGAATAAACTAGAATATAACAAATGGTACTCACTACGGAGGGTAGTTGAGTAAGATACATCAATCAGCTATGTCATATAAGAAAGGAGTAGAAGAATTTTCCATATTTATATGAGCTACTCAGGGGAGGATACCCCAGTGGTAGAATAGGGACCCTCTGCCACTGCCTCCCTGAGTTTGATCCTGGTAGTGAACTTTGGGTAGGGGACAATTATGACTGTGTTGGCGTTGCGCACCAATGCCCCAAACTGAAATAATAAATAGCAAATGCGGTCCATGGATACCTGGCCTATCATACGCCGTGCATGGGAGTTTTCTAGGTTTTATCCTCCTTACCCATTTTCTTCACTTCCCTTCATTGGTGCATTATCGTCCTCAGGTCAGCCCACCTTGAATAAAAAATCTAAAAAATATGAGCTACTCAGAAAAGTAATTTCAATGAAAATGAAATAAGGTGATTTGGTCCAAGAAGTTTTATTTTCTAGAATGAAACGTGAAAAAAATTGCTTTTGATTGCATTCACTCTTCTCAGACATGGAGCGACTATTATAAAAAGTTGATAAACTGAAGAATAGGAAATGTGAATGTGACCCCTATATGGCAAATGTCGCTTAAGAAGATACATAAAATTTTAAAAAAAGTACTTGCAGTCTAGATATGGAACTTTCTAGCATTGAAAGAGAACATGTTATACCAGACATCTTCTTAAGATAAAGATTTTCTGCAGGGCCAACTCATTTTTAATTGGTTTCACTTGTGATAGTCCTATGGAGCAAGGTGTTTAGATGAGACAATAAATGAGACATTAGATGGTATTGATATGGAAAACAATTAATTCAGAGTATTGAATGGCAATAACAATAAGGTGAACAAAATCAAAAAAGGAAGCAATTGATCCAAAATAGTGGAGGGAATCGTTTGACCCATTATTATTCAATTAATGAGGCAGAAAATTTAGGAGATGAGGATCATCAATTTAAGTTAAAAGTGGATGAAGTTAACAATACTAGATATATCCGCGTGATTAGGGGGATCATTTCTGAATCCACCAGTGGATTTACTTCAAATGTTCCACACGGCAATAAATTACAAAGATTTTTTAAGAGAGGAAAGATTAGAGCAATTAAACGGAACTAACAATGAACTATGAATCATATTTTTGTGGGATATGAAGGATCAAGTGTCAGTTGCTGAAATATGATTAAAATTAGGACTTGTTGTAAGAATGACAAGTTGGGATTTTAGGCCTGATGGATGAAATATTTTGTTTATTGTCAAAGCCAGCAAGTATTGCCTTTATGTGAAGAAACAGCGCTGCTTGTTGTATTTTGTAGAAGGTCAAAACTAAAAAACTTAAATTATTGGATCTAAAAGAAAAAGATTGCAATGTTCTCAAAGGACCTCTGAACCATTAAATGATTATGTTCTAATATTTTTTTAATCCTAAAAAAGGACCGCTGAACCAAATTAGATGTTTAAGTCTTAAAAAAGACCTTTGAAACTTGAAAACTGGTGGGTCAAAGTATACCTAGGAACCAGTTTTATATAAGGGGAAAGAGGGATCTCTGAACCTAATTATAGGTTAAATCCCATCAAAAAATAAAACTAGATAAAAAGACTATATAACTAATATCAATTTTGGACCATGATTTTAAGCTTTGCTGAGATTGGATTGCTGGCAGGAATGGCTGAGAGTATCAATCTATTGGTCAGCCAAGTGCAACATGCTGATCTGATGGAAATACAGAAGGAGGAGAAGCTCAAACTACTAAAAAATTACTGGGAAATCATTGCCCATGATGATCAGTTTGGGATCTTCAGGGATGTCATCTTAAAAAAGTTAGACACTGGGAAAGATTTACCAATAAGAATGAGACCAATATGATGGTTGAGGGCCGCTGAAGCAGTAGTGGAAGAGGAAATCCGAAAACTAGTGAAGCATGGCTCCTAGCCCCATCGTCAAGTCCCTGGGCAAGCCCAATCAGGATCGTGAAGAGAAAGGACAGCTCTAAATGTGTAGTGATTGACTATCAGAAGCTAGAAACTATAACAAAGAAGGATTTTTATCAATTACCACGAATCAATGAAGCATTAATTTTTAATATGGAAGAAGAAAAGTATTTCTCCACGATGGATCCAATATCAAGATATTTGCTAATTGATTTTCCAAGTGAAGACCAGGAGAAATGTGCGATCATTTATCATGCAGGGGCTATACTAACCAACTTGGATGTCACAAATCTTTTCATGTGCCTGCGACTTTCCAGAGGGCTATGGACGCCATATTGAATGACTTGAAGTTATCATGCAGCTTGGTGTACTTGGACGACATAAATGTGTTCAGTAGGACCTTTACTAGCCATTTGCACCACTTGAAGTAGACTTCAAGTGACTGTCTACAGCTAACCAGAAGCTTAAGCCAAGGAAGTTCACTTCTTCAAGAAAGAGTTGAAATACATGAACTTTTTGATCAACTCCAGTGGACTGAAGCTGCAAACACAGAAGATTGAGGCCAAATAGCGGATGACCATCCCAAGAATTGTCTGAGATATCCAAGTGTTCCTTGAAAATGGTTGGATATTATTGAAGATCTATATAATATTTTGTGAGAACTTTTAAGCCCCTTTTTCATTTGTTTAAGGATCCAAAAAAAATTTGTTTGGAATGAAGAGTCCCAGAGTTCTTTTGATGAGTCTTGTCAGTATCTGAAAAAATCGCCTATTTTGAAATGTCAAGATTTCAATTGGGAGTTTATATTGCTGACCAATGCATTATTAAAAGTGATTAGTGCCATCCTGAGTCAAGTAGATGTGCTTAGCGATGAGCATCTAGTAGCTTATATGAGCTGAAAGTTATCAGCAGTATAATGGAATTACACCATTACTGAGCGTGAATGTCTTGTGATTTACACCTTTAAGCAGTTTTGGGTGTATAAACATGGTACGCACTTTAAAGTGGTGATGGACCACTCCTATCTGCTTTGGCTGCATAACCTAAGAGAACTGAAAGGACATATGGCCTGATAGGCATTGAAGCTTCAAGCTTATGACTTTGAGATAGTTCACCAAGTGGGAGCTTCTCATCAAAATGTAAATGTTTTAATAAGGTTACCAATGGTCCAAGTGGTATACCAACATGCTGATGAGCTTTTAAAAAGAGTGGTTTATTTAAAAAATCAGGAACGAGCCCCAAGAGATCCAAGATGCACTTTGGAAAGTGATGGAAAACACTGAGACCATGGATGGACGATTTATTTATGATGATTATTGAAAATTACTACAATTTCTAAGACTATCAAAACAAGCGGCAATCATAAAGGCTACGCATAAGGTTGTTGGGTATGGAGGCCTTGGGAAGATGACCAACCACATTTGCCATAACTATTACTTGGAGTCTATTAAATATGATGTGGCTGATTATCTGGCTTGCTGCGTGGAGTGCCAGATACACAAACCACACAAGAACACAACCAGATATTGACTGACCCTGCCCTAAATTTCCCTGGCATACAATATCCATTAATGTGATGGGACACTGACTATAAGCACAGGGGGAGTCAAATATATAGTAGTTGCAATCAACTGCAAGACCAGATGGGGGCAAAACAAAAGCCCTGGTGAAAGTGGATGCTACAAGTACCATACGGTATATCCTGGATCATGCTGTATACCACCTTGGATATCTGCAAGTCTTGTTAAGTGACAATAAAATGAATTCCACATCTCACGTGATCCTGAGGTTGAACAAAATAATGGGGATCTAAGGAGTCTTGTCAGAACCCTACTGGCCAGAGACAAACATACTGGTAGAACGAGTAAATGGAATGCTGTCCATGACGCTGAGGAAGCTGGTTGCTAAGAGAACTTCTTCATGGGGAACATACCTCAGTTTGGTGGTGTTTTCATATGATATCAGTCAAAATACAGAAACGGGAAATCGCCATTAGAGTTGTTGTATAGAAGAAAGGCCGCATTACTACCAATTCTATATTTGGTGGTGAACCAACATTAGGGTGAGTGATGAGCAATACTTGCTCCGATTTTTAATTATCCTTATTGAGTTGCAGTCACAAGCATTTGATACAACCTTGAAGAAAAGATCAAGACCAAATGACAGATGATAAGAACCTAATGGTATTATCCAAATACCATGTGAGTGATAAAGTAGCCTATTGTGACATGCTTGGCTTCAGAAGACAAAACAAGTTAGATGCGGTAAGATCTGGCCCATTTGAGATTAATGCCAAGATGGCAACGGATGCATATTACATCAAGAACCCTGTGGATGGAAAATTGTTAATTTGGTCCATGTTAAGTATCTAAAGCAGTGGATCCATGAAAAAATAGGAGTGTTTCCAAAAGACCTCTTAACCATTGAGATGGTTATGTCCTGACATTTTTGGTTAAGTCCTAAAAAAGACCGTTGAACCAAAATAAATGATTAAGTTTTAAAATAAACCTTTAAACCATGAAAACTAGTAGGTCTAACTATACCTAGAAACCACTTTAGGGGAATAATAGATAGAAAAATAGACAACTAAAGTGAGTGAAGGTCTTTTCCCATATAAAAATAAGAAAGAAAACAAAAAATGGTAATATTTATGAAAATCATAATAATACAAATAAAAAAGTCATATATATTAAATTTTTATTGGTTTTATGACTTGAGGATGCTTCTACGTAAATCTCTTCTTGAGGAAGGAGGATGTATAACAGTAGTAGTAAATAACCCATCAAGATCTATTTGAGATTGAGTGCTAGCAAGGACTAGACCTACACAAAGCTAAGTTCGTTGAGCAGAGGCTGAACCATGAGATAATGTGACAAGGGGAAGAGAAATTGAGATTTCAGTACTCGCCAGTCACAGTACACTATATTGGGAAGGGAAGAAACAGAACAAGAAGAGACAGTCAGCAAATAGCCCTAAGTAATCCCAATATGGCACTGGAGCCAGAAGATCAGTCTTGGGCACTTGCCAAAGGCTTTATCAATAACATTGGACATGGGAGCCAGCATAGAGCAAGGGATACTAGATGGAGGTTGCTGAATCATGCCCCTGATCAAAGCCATAAGAGGGAAGTATCAATGCAAAGTGTCAGAAATAAGGTAGTCATGCAAGGAGCGGACAGCATCCTGAAGGCAATGACTATGAGCTTATTGAATTTTGAAAACAGAAGAATGATGAATTTAGGGGAGGCTGGAAGTTTTGTAGTCCAACTTCAAAAAACTTGGCCCACAAAACATAGGAAGTAGGCTGCAAAGTCTTGATCTAAGAGGGTGAGAGATTGGAGGGGTTCAGAACTATGGAAAGAGCATAAGATGCTTGGTTCCTTAATTCTGCATAGTGGAGCTTGAAATGTTTGCGATTTCCAATGGCCAGTTTGGTTAAGGGAAAAGCTGGTTTATAATATTGGCTGAGTCAAAAAAGGAACTCAGGAAGCAAATCATATCTGGCACAAACAATTGACTAATATCAGATGGCATTGCTTCATGAGTCTTGATGATAATAGTAGAAAAATCCTCAAAAGGAGCCAAATCTAGGAGAGTATTGAAGTCCAATTTGAGAACCTATGAAAGAGAGAGAATCGGCTGTGAGTCATTTGATATGGTCGCTATTCTGGCTTCATTGGGTTCAGATAATGTTGCTGGTAACTCAGCAGAAGGACTGCCTACACGCGCTATTTTAAAGTATGGGTCTTAGTGGGAACATAGGAGATATTTCTCTAAGCAGAATTAATCATCAATTGGAAGAGCTAAAAATCTTCAACACCAATATTGTCAAGATATTGTTGGTAACAAAAATAAAAATTTGAATTATGAGCTGGATGAGAGGGAAATGTTGATTTTTTATAATGGTTGACATTATCCAATTCAGTGTAGATTAGGCCTAATTTATTCTAATTTTTGGAATAATAAATTTTAATATTTGAAAAAGCTCTTCAAAATAAGAAAATTTGAAAGCTTGATATGAGCCAAAAACGTTATTAAGAGAACATAACAAGGGTTAATAAATGATCATTCATATTTTTGCCACAAGACAGACATTGATGGTAATTTTTCTTGTCAAGGACAAGGAGTAAGATCATGAAATAAGATTCCAAACCAAGACCCGGAATTCAACATTGGGTTGTATGCCCTGACCAGGGTAACCTATCTTTCTGAGACTAGCATTGTCACAAGTAAATTGATTAGACTGGAAAAACAGTGGGTCATAAAGACCGCGCTCTGAGGAGGTGGTAGTGAGAAAGAAAAGGAAGAGAACCACATGCTGAAGGTTGTCCTGAGAAGCATTGATTGCAGATCAGCTGTGATCACTGGAAACAAAGAAATATATGACCTGGTCCAAGGCCACATTCTCTTGTCCCAATCTTATTCTTATAAAAAATTTAGGCATGAGGGGGATGTGTTAATACTTTGCACACCCTTCAAGCTTCCTAGGTTATCTTCTGGGTTGCTAGGGTATAAGTCTCATTAACATATGAAACAGATATTGGTTGACCTTTATTTGGGTTAATAATGTCCAGGGATTTCTTGGGTAGCTCATCAGGTTCAGATCTGTCAGGGTTTGATCTGGGTAAATGCTCAAGAACTCATTGGGCAGAGTTGCTAACCAAAGTTGGGGTATCTGATAGTTGATCATTGATTAACTATCAGGTGTTTTAATTGGGATTACTTAGGTTTTATCACTTAATGATAGGGGATTTAATTGGCAGTTGTGAGGAAAGTGATGCCACCTGCAACTAACAAATCAATTAGTCAGTTTCTGACCTGCCTTAATGAGTAAAGAGTCCCATTACCTAAGCAGGTCACTGGCCAAATGTGTTTCATCTGCTGTAGTCAAGTGGGAAACATTAGGAATATGTTTTCTGGATCTTTCCATTTCAGGTCTTGAGGACGTCTGATGGAGCAATCACTAACATGATAAGAAGACAATTTACAGTATAAAAGTAATAGGGAAGCTCAACTGAAAATGCTGCAATTCATGATTATGGCGCCAACAAAGAAGTTGGGCATCGAAAGCCACTCTATAAAGTCCCTATCATTGAATAATAAAAAGTCCTTACATTACACAAGTAAGTTCTATTCATCTTCAGTTAATTTTCGTTGTGATATACAATAATTGTGGGCTTTTTTATGTGTATAAAGAGTAAGGATTGGATATCCCTAAAAGAGAAGCAGACCTTAGAAGTAAATCTCCACAGACTCGTCCTGAAAAGAAGAAAGGCTTGGTATTTCTGAATCTGAGAGTGGATTAAGTTCAGCTAAAACAGATAAGAAGCCCCTATAGTTAAAATAATCAATCTTCTGTGGATTATTGCAGGTCTAGCTTTGGAACATATCTGGCTTATATATTTAACCTCAGGTAGTAGTCATCCTTCTATTATCACTCACAATTAATTACTATCAAGCAACGCGAATTGTGCACATAATGACCTGTGCAGTTACCATATAGAAACTATCAGCCAAGCAAGTTCTTAACAATTGAGAGATAGATCCATACATTAAAAGGATCCAATGTCAACTATGGAAATATTAGCTTTATGAACTATCACTTCTACTTATACAAGTATAAAACTGATAACTGATTGTTAAAAGACAGACAATAAGTATTTGCAGCTAGGCTATCTGAGGCTTTTGTTTAGTCTAAAGTTGGGTTCTTTCAACTTTTTAAAATTTAGTATCATTTAATCCTGAATTTTTCTAGTGGTTCTGTCTGTAAGAATGAAGTATTTTTTCGATATTTTAAAAGAAGGTTTATGTCTATAATTTCTTGAATAGAAGGGGTATAGTGACATCAACTTGGCGGCTAATACAAAACAGCCAGAAGTACTAGATGTGG
Organism: Massospora cicadina; assembly: GCA_022478985.1. Taxonomy (NCBI): domain Eukaryota; kingdom Fungi; phylum Entomophthoromycota; class Entomophthoromycetes; order Entomophthorales; family Entomophthoraceae; genus Massospora; species Massospora cicadina. Next base: position 37,725 of record JAKSZP010003272.1, read on the forward strand.
AACCTCTTAAATGAGGCACTTGATATTAATCATCAGAGGGAGCCTCTTGCCCTAAGTTGACTAATAATTTTGCTTCATAATTCCAAGGGTGACGTAAACAGCTATCCACAGTGTGATAGGTATGCTTGCAATAGATGAAGCACTGACTCATTGTAGGAGATTTTGGAGATGTTACAATTATGGCTTAGGGCCAAACTTTAGGTGTAGAGCAAGTAGTCCCATTGATCTCTAAGTGAGCAAGAGGATTCTAAATTAGAGCTTCCTAATGGTGCAGCAGCGAGGTAAGGTTAAGCTTCACTACCTCAAGTGTACCCTCGATATTTATATGGCTTTAAAGGCTAGTAAAGCGGTTTTAATGGCTTTGTCCAATGTGAGTTAATTTCCCACAACTAAGTTTTGGACACTAAGATAGAACCTTTGAGCTAACTTGTTAATAGATTCTCCCTGATTGAGGTTAGTCCTCGGGTTAGCTTGTTTTTGGTTTACCATAGTAATATTAAACTGAGCTCCTTAAATAGATTAGTCTTTGCACCAACTAAGTGTGGCAACTCATAAAGCGTGGCCATATAATATTTTTGGGTAACTCATCTGAGGCAGTTTGTTACATGAATAAGTTTTTGATAATCATTAGCTATCTCCAAAGCACTCTTATAATAGTAAAGTAAGGAAAAAACACTTCCTTCCACTGGGACATATATTTATTAAAAGAGGTCTTGAAGGAGCTATCTGGAGATGTTAATGTTAACTAATGGATGGAAGCTGGAGTTACACATATAGCCTAGAAGGATGTGTCATCATTGGGATTTTCATGTGCCTGAATGACATCTATTTAACTAAAGACTTACTCAAGCCATCATTATTAAGGTCAATTCGTTCATGAGCAGAGTGAAGGGAAATTTTTAAGCAAAGATCTGGGTCAACTTCCTAAGTTCCTTTTTATACTTGACGTTATATAATTAAGCTCAAGTTGATGCTGTTCAATAAGGAGGACGTACTGTTCCAACCCTTGTACAGAAAAAAATTTCAAGGCTCCAATTTGACCATGATGTTCAGATAAAGAGACTTCTGTATTTAAAGGAATACCATCTCAGGTGAGTTCGCTCACCTTAAAGACGCATCCTAAGTGGGTATCTAGCAGTTCACTTTCTGAAATAAAAATTATTCTTTATCTCAAAAATCCCTAAACTGTTACTGGGCACTGGAGGCCCAATGGGCCCAGGGGGCCCAATTGGCCTGGCATACCAAGGCGTCCAGGGGGGCCAGGAGGTCCAGGCATCCCAAAAGTTCCATGAGGGCAAGGCAATCCAGGGCTTCTGTGTTTCTTTGGGTCACCCAGCATCCCCCAGAGGACTAGAAAATTGTGTACTATCCAAAGTTTTAGGTCTTAATAAAATAACTGCTCAATATAACTGAAGCAAACCACTATATATGCTCTCAAGCTGCCATTCTAGGATTGCATTTACATGTCACTAATCCTAAGCTGATTGTGGATAACGTTCTAACTATCATTAAAGCGAATGGAGTGTTCAGAATGGAAAAATATGATCATACCAACCTTGAGTCAAGTTATTTGTGATTGCATGTTGTCAGGAGTTTGCAATTCTCCAGAATTACACTCCTAGTCTCTACTGAAAGCTGAAGTGAAGTTGTAAAATTCAACAAGTTGAGCATGCAAGGTTTTGATATGCAAAGATGCTAGGTATTTTTGATGGTGGAATCTGGCTATTTGCAATAAATGATTTAAAGTCAGGTGGATAGACTGTCATGATAACCCTCAGTGTGCCCTACTCCCCTTGTTCATTACAAGAGTTGCAGTAAACAAATAGACAAATAATTAGAGTTAGAACGACACTAGCTCATATTTTTTTCCACCCAGGACAAAGTCCCCAGTAGTTAGGAGTTACTGGAAATTCAAGAAGTCAAAATTTTAATTGATAGTGGTCAGTTGAAGGTGTGGTGAGGGTTACCTCCATAAACGCTGTTAATTGAATATTATATTTTGTAAAGGATCTCATACATGCACGTTAACCATCCTCTTACTGAGGTTTTCAGTTTCATGGTAAGAAGGTATTATAAAGCTGAATCACTAGTGTTCATTGCAGTTGTCAAGTTTTCAGGGATTCAAGAGACCTTGCAGGGAGCATCAGAAATTTGTAATGATGATGGGGTTGAATTCAACCATCCAAAAAATGTTCATAGTATGTAATGATCATGGTGTAAGCTCTTTAGTTTAAGATAAAATAAATATACAAATAAGAATAAAACTTTTTGAATGAATACCAAGAATTTTTCTGTATAATAGTGGCAAACAAAAAAATATCATAAAAAGTAGTAAAGATTAATTTATTCCAATAGTGAAATTTTATTGGGGATGAAGTATTAATTAATTGGATAAATTGTCAGGAACTTCCAAGACAAGATCTGTATCACGTTCTTTCTCCTAAACCATGGTGGCATCCTACAAATTTTTTAGTTGTAATTCGCTTTTAGTTTGGGTTTGGACCCCTAACAGCAGTGGTGGTCAATGCTTTGGATCAGGTGCAAACCTCAACATTAGAGGTGATTTATTTTTGGATTGTTCAAAAAGCTAACGCCACCAGTGATAGAGGAAATACAAAACCCCATCTAAGTAAGATACCTCATTTTTATTTATCTGAGTAATGTAAGTATTACTGAAAATAGAATGCGATTTTTTTGAGAGCTACATTGATTGAGTCGTCTGATTTACCAAAGCATCTTCATGAGCCACCTTAGTCACAAGAAAAGCAAAATCCACTGGTGAATTCATAAAATCAATTATGCAAATACAAACAGGGTAAAAGCTACATAATATAAGCTACACAAAAAGCTCATAAGATACCTGAGGATCAAGTTGTTGTACTCCGCTGGCTCAGAAACTAAACTGCAATACAAAGTAACTTTATAAAAAGAAACTATTTTTTATATCAAGTCCTGCTTCATGAACTCTAAATCCATAAGTGCTATATATACCTTCTGTAATCATATAATTAAAATAACTTCAAGAATTTGCCTTTTTATTGTTATTTTTTGTTCTAATAACGCCAAATGAAGTCTTATTGTAAAAGTTTCAGGCTTACTTTCCTGTTGTAAACAGAGGTTGAGAGAAGTCTGGTGTTCTCTGGAGTAACCGCATTATAAAAATTCTAATTCTTCAACATGGTTGACATGTCTGAACCATGACTAAAAGTTTTGCATGTAAAAAACAAGACCTCCAATTCACCTGATGTTGCACACTGTGAAAGATATATGGCTTATTGCAAACGGCTCAACTTCTTTCATCAGCACCTCCCGATAAAGTGGGGCACTTTATGAAATTTTTGTGTCCACCATGTGCATCAACGGTAAACTAGTTTAAGTTCCAATTGGATGTATTAAAGTATAAGGTAATTCCCTTTAGATCTGTAACGTGCACTTTATATTTCAATGCATGATGTAATTGTGCTAAGAACTTATGGAAAAGTGCTATGTGACATAAAGGGACAATCTTTTTCTTTCTAAACCAGGGGAGAGCATGATAAGAATGTCAAGAAGGTTTCCAGGCAATAATCAATTCTAACCTAATGTTAATCATCATATGTGAGTTCTCAAAGTACTTTATCTTGTTTTTGAGCAATATCATTAAAAAAGAAGGTAAAGCTGATTGTCCTGATAAGGTATCAGTAATCATAAATCAGATCCTCACATGGACAAGACTAGTGGTTGTAGTTTTCCTTAATGTGGACAACTTATTCCATTATTTTTAAAAAAAGCATTTTTATTGTTCCCTTAACCCATTTTACCATCCAGGTTCCAATTTGTCTTAGGTGAAAAGAAAAAGCCACTTTTGAAGCCATAAAAGGATGCCTGCTCACTACATCAGTCATGGCCTACACTGATACTGAAAGCCATTCTTTTTAAAGCTAACACCTCTAATTTTGCTTTTAAAGCTATTATATTAAGAAGGATTAAAATGTTTAAGTAATCTTATGTTCTTTTTAAATTAAAAATGCTTCCCATAAAGGGCAACAATACATTCTATGATAAGGAGCTACTTGCCATATTTGCAGAATTAAATAGAAGCTAACACCACCATCTGTAAGACTATCACTTTATAATAGATTGTACCATCGCGCCTTAGATTTTTATTAGAAAACTTAATTGAATTTCTTAACACCATGCTTGCCAACATTTGGAGCTCTCCTAATAAAGCTTCACAATTGAATACAAACATTTAAGCGGCTAATTTGTCCTATATCTACTCAGCCACTGACCCCTATAGCGTTTTTACTGCTCAAACAGACTAGAATAAATACCGCATCTATGCTTCCATTCAATATATTTGTAATAATAAATGTATACCGTAATAGCCACCTGAAGAACTTGCAGGAAAAAAGTCTTTTTTACATGGGAGGAAACTGAAGGGATATGCTTATAGAAGTTTCATTCAATAAGGTGCTTGAGAGCTTCAAAATTAGCATAAAAACCATGCTTCATGATGGGAAGGTCTTGCTACCAAACAAGGAGATGCAAGAAGAAAATTGAAATGGCTATCACAAACATCCCCTGTATGATAATCCTGGTGTTAAGAAGAACTGAGGCTTAATCATATGAGACTACTATTGGCCCAATAAAAAAGTCATGGCGCAAAAAGATCTTTGAGCGTTAGGCTTGTGCCCAATCAAAGCCATCGCATCTCAAGCCACAGAGTATACTGAAGCCACTCCATATCCCCACTAGGCCTTAGTCCTCCATCGTGGTTGATTTCATCATATTAGTTGCCTTATTCAACTGGTTTGATTCAAACATGGTGGTGAACTACCTCATTTATCATATATACCTTCCCATATGCCTCACCCACTACCTCTTAGGAAATAGGTTATATGTTCATAAAAAATATTTTTAAGGCATGTTCTACTCACTAAAGTATTATCTGATTTTTGGCCCCATTTAATATATAGACTTAAAGACCACCTGTTGTATAACTTCAGCATCAAGCCCCGTTGCCCCTCCTCTTACCACCCACGGTCTGTTGGCCAGACTAGAGGGTAAACTAGACTCTTGAGTAATATCTATGAAGCGATATCCCCACTCATCATGCTTCCTAAACCATTTTTTTCTCTCACCCAAATCTCCTACCATAACCTCAACCATTCTTCATTGGTGTCAGACATTTGCCCTCCAGGCTTCAATGTAAGAATGTATTAGTGCAAAATTGGTCAAAAAGGGGAAAAGTTAGACATTTACAAGTCCCTAATAATAATAGGATCAATTTATATTTAAATGACGTTTTGTCAGACATAAGTCCCTGGCTGATTCTCAGTGGAACCCCGCAAATTGGATAACACTAATATAAGTAGTACTAACTGAGCAAATAGTGCTAAGTCAAAAGATAATTTACTCAGCTCTGTGGTTAAACGTAAGGATTCCATCAGAAGTTTCTCCATCATTCATGACTAGTACAAATCCAGCACCAAAGCTGGGATCACCCCCTTTTATAGGTTTGGTAGGGGCCCCCAGGGTGTAATAAATTTTGCTAAAGGGTATTGGCTGAAAGTTTTTAAATTGTTATCCCTTGGGTACGTATTACCAAAGATTAACTCCACATCAGTTGTTCAGCCATAGTGAAGTGAGTTTTCAGAGCTTCAATAGGCTAAAATCCCATATTACTTAAATTGGGAATTCCTAAGCTATCCAAACGTTGAGCCTTGATGTTTTAATACTTTTATCAATTTATTAAGTGGATTCTATTGTTTACCCCTGCGCGGCGCCCCATAAGCATCTATAAAACTTAACTCTTTTTGATATATTTTTGTTTTAATTAATTTCAAATAAGTAATGAGAAAAGCCTCTCACATTTTTTGCCAGATTTAAGGCAAAAAGCACCAGTGAGCCTCCTTTCAAGCCTAAAATCCAACAAGTTGTGCTCACTACAGGGGGTACCTATACACCACAAAAACGTTCAAAAATATGGAGGCTGTTGGGGGTGCTATTATGGAACAACAGCTAGTCAGTGCTTTGTCTCACCTTAAAAGGCTTGAGCAGCACTCACTACAATGCCCTGTTTTAAAAAAAACCCTCTTTGAGACAAGTTTGTACCTGATGAGGACAGTATTGCCTCCTTCCATTATGTTTTTGAATCTGTGATGGAAGGAGCAACTTACCAGCAAAAAACCAGTACATTTTTCCTGCTTGAATTGAATAGCTCAAGAAAGAATGGTCTACACCATGGTCAACCTCAGCACATGGGGTGAGGTGAAGCAAGTGCTGCTTGAAGAATATTGTTCCAAACAAAGCTTACAGCGACAAAAACAGGCTTTTATGTACCTTAGTTTACAAGAGGGAGAATCAATCTCCTCCTTTAAGATCGTTTCTATAATAAAGCTCAGCCTTTGTTGCTTGCACAAATGCTTCCTCTTGGTGATGCTATTGTGGCTATCTTGGCTGTCTTGGCATCTAATCCCTCTTTAGCGATGCATATCTTTTCCATAAAGCGCACTTTCAAATCTGCACGAGATATCAAGGAGGCCTTACTGGCAGTTGCTGATATCTATGAACTTGGCCCTACAAAGGGATCTATGAGACAAGCATCTACACCGACCAATTTTGCACCCATAACAATAACCAGATGGTAATGACGGTGATTGGGCAATGCACCCCTTTGTCTTCAGTTTAAAACACTCAGTTGGTGAAAGCAGTTGCCACTTTGCCTTGCCCATCTTCTTCTTCAGAGAAACTTTCCAAGTGGTCCCTAAAACTAGCTCCTAAGCATAAACCTCTCCCTCAGGTCCCAATCGCTCCCACTAACAATGGGTTGAATGACCAGGTCACAAAAGCTAAGCAACCTGTTTCACAGAAGCTCACTGCCACTGATTGACCTAAGGCTGTTGAAGTTAAAGCCTTCATCTCTATGTTTTTATCCCCTTCAATCTCTCATCTAGATAACTCTAGTATGAAACCTGTCTCCATGAGGAAGCACAAACACCCTGCTTTGAAGGTTAAAACTTGAGCTGTGACAATTCCAACGCCTCCTCCAAAAGTTAATGAAGTGGAGGAGCAACTCCAGAATTTACCATCCCCCTAAGGGAAATACTGAACTTACCCCACTTTTTAATGGGCTCCCTAAACTGCATTAATAACCCCTCTGAAGAAGAGTCTGAAGGGGATGATGTAGATATTAGTTGAAAAGATTTAAGAGACCCCAGGTAAATTGGAGGTCCCTGATTACTTGAACCTGGTTGTGATTGGATTGGGATGAGATCCCACATCAAACTTATCTTTGTAAAGTGATAAGGGGTCTCTAGATCATTAACACTGCCAGTGACGCGGAACAGCTCATTGCCACATTTCTCCAATCTACACAGTGTGTTCATACACTGCAGACTAACCATTAGAAATATCTTGAAACTGCCAAGTGACTCACCTCCACTTTCCATCTAGAAGAGGTACTCGTTCTTTCCCCCACCTTGGGTGGTACTTTAACTAAAGTGGAGTTCGTTGTAAATGGAGTGTGGGTTAAAGCTATCCTTGACACTGGGTCCCCAGTGAAAGTTATGTTAACCAAACTCATTAAGAAATCTAAGCTGGCCCCTGACCTCGACTACACTCAAAAGTTTGGAACTGCGGGCCCAAACAACACCTGCGCCATTGGAGCCTACTCTTCTCTGCCCATTCGTTTTAAGAAGCTTCTCTTGTGAGCCAAATTTGCATCAATGAGGTAAAATCTTCTCTTTTTATCCCCAATTATCCTAAAACCTTCCAGCGCATCAAGTCTTTTACTTGTGTGCCAGCTCTCATCACTTTCGTTGAGCATCATCTTGCTCAAAACGTTGAAGCTATGGACACCGCTGGCCTCATAAGTGAATAAACCCCATAACTATACCTCTTTATGCTTCATGTCGCCGATGCTCCCACCCCATTATTGTCTGACATGGTCTTTCAGCTAAAGCGGGCTCTGGGAAAAGTTTTCTAGAGCTTCCTCGCCTTCTGATATGGCTTTCTTGGCTGTTAGCTAAGGTTCCATATTAAGAAATTTTTTTATTTCTCATAATCCCTTTGTTTGGCTCATTTGCAAATAAAGAAGTATGGCGGCTTCCCCTTTTGGGTTGGGCACCACTAGTGCTAAAAAAGGGAAGCTTCTCTTATTGTCCCAAAGTGGCTTTGACCAATAACATCTACAATTTACTCATTAAAACCCAATTTATGCTCAAATATTAAGGTGTCTTTAAATTGAAGCAGGGCTATCTCTCCCTGTTTAACCTTGAGGTTCCTCTGATTCTGTCTCAACGTGAGCTCGATAAAAAGGATTACGTTTGCACCGTTGAGTATCCCTCCTCCGCTTTATCCCTGCATTACACCATGGCCAGCAGGTATACCAAACTGTTGCCTCTCTCAGTGGACGCCCTGGAGAGTATCCCTTTCTATGCTTTTGAAGAGGTCATTAAGGCTGGGGAACTAAGGGTAGTTGACATGAAGATTATCATGTAAATCCCACGCAACTGCCTACTACACCTCATTAGCATAGAGGGAGTTATTCCTTTATAGCCCAGTGGTTTGCCATGCGTTTTAGGTCACGCCTATCATCGGCCTATTAACCTTTTGCTATAAACTCACCAAGAAGGATATGGTGGTAAAAAAAGCATCAGGAGATCGGAAGAGGCCTTCTGATGCCTATTGAGGTCATCTAGCAAGTCCACTGTATTGGGTATATGGCATATATGAGCTTAATGGCGGACCAAACCATATGTACCTTACCTTATGTTCATATCTCTGATGAACTAACCCCAGCTGAGCTAGATAAAGTCAACTCCTTACCCAAGACCTACTGCGACATTTTCTCAATATCCAACAATGTCTATGGGCACATGAAGAGGTGGATGCATAATATTGACGTTGAGGATGCTAAACCCATTCACTATAAGACCAATCAAAAATCAAAAGTTTAGGAGTTATAGTTGTGGATGGAGCTCAAGCAGCTTCTGGAGGCTGGATTGCTGCTGCAGTTACAAAGCCCCTTGGTCATCCCCGCTTTTATTAATAAAGAAGAAAAATGGAGGTCATTGGGTAGTGATGTACAACCGCAAATTAAACAACCTCACAGAGAAGAATAGAAACCTGATCCCTAGCATTGATGACGCTCTGTCCTAACTCTCTGGATCTAAATACTTCTCCTCCATGGACCTGGCTAGCGGTTATTGGCAAATGGACCTTTTTCCACAAGGCCAGGTGAAATGTGCTTTCATTTGTAGTAAGGGTCTTTTACAACCTACCCAACTACCACAAAAAGTTGTGCAACGCTCCCGCCACATTCCAATGAGCAATGGACCATATCTTGCAGGATCTAAGATTAAGCTGCATCATCATCTATCTCAGTGATATTATAATTTTCTCCAAAACTTTCAATGAACACCTCACACATCTAAAGGAGGTGTTTCAACGTTTGCAGGCATTTTATATTAAACTAAAGCCCTCCAGATGTACTTTTTAAAGTGGAATTTGATTTTTTTGGACACTCTATCTCACAAAGTGGGATGCAACTGCTTCACGATAAATTTGAAGCAATATTCAAGTTGCCTGCGCCCAAAACCCTTCGTGACATCCAGGTATTCTTGGGTACAATGGGGTATTACCATCAATTTATCCCAAAATTCGCCCAGCTCAGTGAGCCCCTTATTCACTCCCAGCTGAAAACACCCCCTTCCATTGGTGTACTGAACAAAAAGCCGCCTTTAAGACTCTGAAGAAACTATTGCAAAAAAGGTCAATACTATGCCACTCTAACTACAGTAAACCTTTCATTTATATACACAGATATTTCTGACTATGCTGTT
>JAKSZP010003273.1:0-47395 GCA_022478985.1 Massospora cicadina
CCAAATTGGCAGGTACAGTTGTTGCAGTCTTTGTAACATGTAGCAGTGTGTTTGTGAATTTGTACACTTCTTACTATATGTTGTAATACTGCATCACCAGAATCTAATGAGCAGGACATAATTTTGTCAATCATATCTATACCATGGCTAGTAGCAAAATTAGGAACATTTTCACACCAAATTAGCATGTGCAAATGATGATTTCCTTTTATTTTGAGGCTCTACCCTGTACCAGTAATCTTTTATAGCACTACCAAAGAAAACTGGGTTATATTTTAAATATCGGTTTAGTGCATTGACTCATACCATAAATTGCCATGCAACAATTACTGGGTAACGTTGAGCTAAGGACAGCCTTTCAAAAAATGTCAAGTTTTTAGCTTCATTAAGATTATGACCAGCAGCAATGAGTAATGCTTTAAGCATATCCAACCAGTTCAAGTCATTGCAAGAGAAGGTTAGAAACCATGTAGGAGCTCCCAAGGTCCTGACCATTGCAATTGATTCTGAACAAACCCGTCTCCAGTATGATGCAGATCCTCTTATATACTGCATAATGAGATGCATGTTATCTATCAAACCCTTCGGTGTGAGATCTCCTTGTTTCATTCTGCATGAGACAGACACACTAGATTTAGCACGAAAGTATTCAACAATAGATAAAGCAAAGAAAAGGTAGTCTGTCCATTGAAACCGTCTGTCATTCCCCATGATGCGCGCTTAAAAATATTCCAAGGGGGTTATGGGAATTTCTCGATGCTCTCCATACCCATTTTTACCATCAGGAAATAGAAAATACCAAGCTAACTCTTCCATACGTTGTTCTCTTTCAATATTTAGAGGCGGTGCTATTTTTCTTTGAACATCAACTAATCTTAGTTGACCATCATTCAAATTATTATTATCAATAGTAATAACACTTTCAATATCAGGTATCTCATCATATATTGAGTGAAGCATGTTGGTGGTAAAAACAGCTTGGATTTCTGAAGTTTCATTAATAGATTCTGCTGCTCTAACATCTATTTCATCAATATTCTTTTCAGTTAAGGAAGTATTTCTATCTTCCATCAGCCAAGGTTCAAGTGCAGTTTCATCTTTATGTAATTGAATATTGATAGCTTCTGGTATTATCTCTAATGGAGTCAAAGAGTATATGTTTGCAGTAAAAGAATTATCACTTTTGGTATACAAGTTTTGATGTAAGATTTTGTGTAAATTGGCAATATTTTTAAAACGCATGCAGCAAGAGGCACCTCTTGTTGGCGCTTTATACCCTTTGGGTCCTCTTGAATGTGAATCAATTAACCAGAAATAAGCATCATCTTGGGTATTATGATATAGAGCAATATATGTTAAGTTAGCTATAATTATTTCACATTTATATATAGAGAAAAACGTGGTTAAAGCATTTTTCAAGTTTGGATATCCAACATCAGTACCATCATTGATGAGATGCACATCTAAAGCAAGTTCATCGCAAACATGCATGACAATATTATGATTGTTATATGTTATATGAGATTGGAGCTCAGTCACCCACAAATATTCAGTATTTGCTTCTGCTACATCAGGAGCCACCCGGTTTGCTACACATTCTTGGTATAACCTATCTCCTATAATGAGTATATAGTCAATATCACTTGCACACCGCTTGTTTGAATCAAGTAGACAAAATGCAATGCAAGCAATTGCTGCTATTGCTGTACATTGCTTTCCACGAGAACTTATATCAAATCTGTTGCTGGCTTGATGGAATGCACCCCACAAAATTGACACATTCTCTGACAAACTTTTATATCTACTTATCATATCAGGTTCTACTCCTTGAACATCTTCATCTGGATTCATAATTATAGGACCACTACTAATTTGTGCTAGTTGAGCAACATCAAAATTATTGTGGAAGAATGGAATCACATCATGATACAGAGGATTATTCTTCATTAGCCACTGCAAAGCTACTTTTAATTTAGGAATGTCAACTTTCAGTTGTCTTGTTCGCTGAAGGATTACCAGAATTTTTCAGCCACTATAACAATTCCAGCTTGGCTCAATTGTAGCGGAAGTTGCTCAGCTAATTCAACAACATCTTGCAAAAATAGACTAAAATGCCCTCTGCACCAATCTTGACTGAATTGATTTTGGACTTTAATGATTTTAAGATGAGGCACAATTCTGCTCATATTTCTCTGCTCAATATCTGATAAATTGCCAGTTCTTCAGGCCCAGATGATAGTTCCATTTTATTCCATAGGGCTTGAGGTGGATTTCTGCTTTTTAAGATTAGTTGCACAGTGATAGCATGCTACAACACTCTTCAATTCAACTAAATCTGAGGGTATTATTGATGCCAATTGAGTTGTATTCAAGTTACACCGCTGTTGTGGATATAGAGTCTTTTTACATATTGCACAGAGTACATCACAAAATACGTTAATTGTTTTTTTAAAATCTTATATATCAAATGAATGTCTTTTTTGCCAGTTATTTCACACATTTTTTGTAAGCAACTACTTCTTTCATCAGCTGTCTCATATTTTAAGATATCATTATTATATTCTAATAAGTTAATTAGTCGTTGTGAACGTTCTTCAGTGGTCTCATTTGAAAGCTGGTTATGCTTCACTGAGAGGTGATATGCTTGTTCATCAGCAGTCTCATTTGAAAGCTGGTTATGAATCAATAAGAGGCAATGTGAGTATTCTTCTGTTGAATCATTTGATAGTTGATGGTTGTCAGAATTGCAGATGACCACATAGTCTAACCCTTTGACCAATTATGAGATTTGACAATTAGGTTATAATCATAGAGGGTTGGCAATAGTGATGACTGTTGAAAATATTGTTGGGCAGAATCCTTGATGATATTAGAAGTCACCGACTATGAATTATTGTCAGAGATCATCCCCAATGATATTTGAGGCTGCCAACAGATGATAATTTCATTGGGAATCATCCCAGATGATATTTGAGGCCGCCAATAGATGATAATTTTGTAGGGCATCATCCCCAATGAAATTAAGCAATAATTTGGTATTGGGATAATCCCCAATAAGCAAATTATAGAGAATTGTTCAGAGCAGAACGGATTGGAGTCATCATAAAATACCAAAACGTTCAAACGCTGGAGAAAAAAAGGAATCATCATCAGCTGAAACAATTGGTTTCATGTACCTAATACCAATTGTTTGGTCTGCCAAACGCCTAAGGATTATGCTGCCTAGAAAACCCAAGGCAACAGTACCCAATGAGATTTGGTGCCTAACACTAAGGGTCAAAACCAGTATAGGAGCACAAATATTCTCATTGGACAGCTGAAAAGTTGTGTGCTGATTCTAGATATAAAAATCCCAAATAATTCCCTAATAAAATTAGATTCAAACTGATATTAGCTTATTTGTTAAAACATTGGTTGTTTTGAACATTACTCTTAAGAGAAGAGTGCAAGGATCAGATATCCTTAGGATTAACGATATCAAAATCTCCACCTGGCTCTGTGAAAAGGGAATAGGGAAAGTGTTCTCTACCAGCATCAAAGTATCTTCAAGAGGAAGAAGCACCAGTTTAGCTTGGACTTTACTCTCAACGTGGCTTTTGGGCAGCCAACTATAATAATAGTCTTCATACTATTATTGCCCCAGTATATCAAATCTCATTTTAAACAAGCAACGCCAGGATCCACAAATTTGTGCAGTTGAAATACAGGGCTAAAAGTGAGCAATTAAGCCCAAGATTTTAACACTGTTGCTTACTACAGGGGGTAGTTGAGTTGTCAAAAGCCAATTTAAAATAACGATGTCTTTCAAGGAAGAGCTTTGAAAGCTCTGGGCGGAACTACAGGCCATCAATGAAAATGTGCTCAGCTTGGCTTCTCAGGCCGATGTTAGTACATTGGAGGAGTGTATGATCAAGATGGAGAAAACGCTTGAACAACTAGGAATAGTTAATAATGACCTATGCAGAAAAGTTGCCTCTTTAAAGCGGAAAGAGGGCGAACTCATCAAGGAAATTTTATTTCAGAAAACTGAATGGGAAGCAGATTGAGAACGCATCCAACAGTTTCATGAAGAGATGGAGAAAATGACCAAGCATATCAAGGAGTTGGAGAAACACCAATGTTATTGTGAACAATTTGAGGTGAATGATGCCAAAGCAAAGGCATGTGAAATGCCAAGCAATAAGACCTCTCCGCCCTGAAACATGCCTAAACCATTCGCTGGTGTGTCAGAAATGACTCCTGAAGTCACTCCTATGGCTTCTCGAGTAGCTGGGTCAGGATCTCCTATTAGCAGAACAACTGAGGAATTTCAAAATATGCTGAAATTGCCCACCTTTCACCGGGATAACGCCCCAGCATTTTTCCACTTATTTGAGATGACCATTTTCAGCTATACAGACTGACAAAAAGCAGTAACTGTAATGAACTGCCTTAGCACAGACTGCCAAAATCTGGTGCTTCCTCACCTCAATGGGGATAATTGGTCATACGCGGAAGCCAAAACCATCATTATGTTGAAGTTCAGAAGCCCTACTCAGATGGCAAATTGTAAACAAGAGTTCATGGGTATTCAATTCCTCAAAGATGAGACTCTGGCTTGTTTCACCGACTGTTTTTATCAAGAAGCTCAGATCTTGTCAGGAGCAAATGTGTTGAGTGACTTTGACGCCTGCATAGCCATAAAGTCAGCACTTTGGCCTTACTGAGACTTGCATCAGATCATGATGGCAGCGCTAGTGACTGAAACAACAACCTCTCAGATGGTAGATCATCTGAAGATGCTTGGAGCCATGTTTGATGCTCCCAATCATACATTTAAAGTAATTCAAACAAAGTCCCAAAATATTGTCAAATTCGCTGAGCCATCTAAAGAATCTGAGGGTTGAGTCATGTCAGGAAGTAAACCCAAAATATAAAAATGAGCGGACAAATTGACAAAACGCTGTTTCCAATGCGGGAAGTCGGGCCATGTAATTGCCCAGTGTCAGGAAAGAAAGCAGAAGGATCAGATAAATCTCATTCAACCTCAAGAGACTGGTTCAGATTTTGGAAAAGGACCAGCAGTCTAGATCAGGGATGATCTAGTACTGCTGATAAACCTGTCCTGCCTGACATAATGCAAGAGGAGATTGATATCTCTGATCTATTCGTGGATGATGACTCACTGGATCCGCTCCATCAGGGAATTAACTTGGATGTTAATGCTATAACTTGAGCCAAAGTGAAGGGGATTGATCCCAAAATTGTTAGCAAGGTCACTCAGCCCTATATATATAACAGCTAGCAGAGAAAGTTAAATCCGCTGAAAGCCCCTGAAGACCTAGTCAAAACGAATTTGGATGAGGCTAACATTTCTTTACCTATCAGCACAATCAAGGAGTCATTCCCCAATTTATCCGCTCAGATAATCCACACACTTGATTCAGCGAATAAGGCCACTATCCATTCAGTAAATACTTTATCACAGTACTCAGAGTGTATTTATGTCAATATTCTAGTCAATAGGATAAGATTCCGAGCCATATTTTGATAGTGGAGCGCCAATCAACATCATTTCCACCAAATTAGTAAATGTATGAAAATCTCACCATATTTGGAGCACCAAAAGAGTATGGAATGGCTGGACCAGACGTTATCAACTCATGTGAAGCCTACAGTGTGCTACCACTTCAGTTTGGATTGCTGATGGTGTCAGCCCCCACTATAGTGTTGTCCAATCCAAACTATGACATACTTATTGGGACAGAGTTCTTGAGGAAGTATGGGGTGAAATGCAATTTTGAAGAAAACACCCTGAAAATATTGGGGCAGACGTTGCCTTTAGTTTACCAGCGGAAATGAGAAACTCCGCTGACAAAGAAGAATAACTTTGTCAATTTAATTTATATTAATGTTATTATACCCATTCACTATAAACTAGTTGGACAGAAATGGAAGCCAATGCTGACAGAAATTGTAGAGAATTGGGGAATACCTCTAAGGCAAACACAGCAAACACTATTTCGCTGAGGGCTCAAATCATAGTTAACACTGGGTTAAAGGTGGAAATTTCTAAACAATTTTAAGGAGAAATCAATAATCCCTAGGAAAAATCAAGGATTGAACCATGGGTTGCGCCAGTGATCTTAATGCCAGATCATGAAGAGATACGAGTATTAGTAAGCCAATCTGGGAGAAAAGCTGATGGAAATTGCAAAAAATCAGACCATTGCATTCCTGCACTTGCTCCCAAGGCAGAACTATACGCTTTTCATGAATTTGGATCATTTTCTGAAATGGGATTGCTGGCGGGAGTTACCAAAAGTGTCAATGCATTTTTGGATCATGAGCAGCTAGCCAATATGACTATGAATCAGCAGGAGGACATACTCCAATTATTTGAAAAATATTGGACGATACTCACTCAGAACGATCATGAATTAGGATGCAAAAAAACGTACTCCACAAAGTTGATATGGGGGAATGTCCACCACTTGAATGAAACCTGTTTGTAGGTCAAGAACAGCAGAAGCGGAGGTCAGCAATAAGATAAGCAAGTTGGTGGAACATGGGTTACTCATTCCATCATTGAGCCCATGGGTGAGTCCAATCCTGTTGGTAAAAAAGAAGGATGGATCAAATTGAGTAGTGATCAACTATCACCAACTAAACAAGATCACTAAAAAAGACTCCTATCTGCTGCCACAAATTGACGACGTGCTTAAATTGCTTGGGGGAGGCGAAATATTTTTCAGCTATGGACCTGATTTCAGGCTATTGGCAAATCAATTTGCCAAAAGAAGATCAGGAAAAATGTGCGATAATTACCGCATAAGGACTGTACCAGCTGACTAGAATGCCCCAAGGATTATGCAATGTGCTGGCAACTTTTTGGCAAGCTATGGATTCAATACTTAGTGACCTGAAGCTATCCTGCATGTTAGTTTACTTAGATGATATCAACGTCTTCAGTAGGACCTTCTCCAATCATTTGGAGCATCTGGAAGAAGTTTTCAAGCGGTTGGCAGCAACAAATCTAAAAACTAAGCTGAGAAAATGCCATTTTTTCAGAAAAGAACTCGAATACTTAGGGTTTGTTATAAACTCTAATGGATTACAACTGCAACCCATGAAAATAGAGGCTATTGAGTGGATGTCAATCCCAGAAAAGTGTTTTGGATACTCAAGTCTTCTTGGGAATGGTCGGGTACTATCGCCAATTCATTAAAGACTTCGCTGGAATCGCCTAACCTCTATTTCACCTAGTCAAGGATCCAAAAAAAGGATTTGTATGGAATGAAGAGGCTCAGAAGTCATTTGATAAGCTTTAAAAATATCTCATAAGCAGCCCATTGTTAAAATACTCAAATTTTAGTTGGGAATTCATCATCCAAGTGGATGCCTCATTAACGGTGATTGGAGCCATTCTAAGTCATTTAGATGACAATGGGGATGAACATCCAGTAGCCTACGTGAGTAGAACACTATCACCAGTGGAAAGAAACTATATATGACAGAGTTAGAGTTTCTGGTGGTCATCCATGCCTGCAAACAATTCCAAGTCTACATACATGGAATGCACTTTAAAGTCATAACTGACCACTTGTCCCTGCACTGGCTTCATAACCTGAAGGAACTAGAAGGACGGTTGGCCCAATGGGCTTTAAAGCTGCAAGCCTACAATTTCAAAATTATCCATCAGGCTGGAGTGGTACATCAGAATGCCAACAGATTGTCTCGATTACCAGTTGTTCATGTGATCTATCATCAGGCGGATGCACTATTCCAACGGATGATCAAAGGAGATATCAGGGGATGAACCCCAAGAAATTTGGAATGCATTATGAAAAGCCATGGAAAATACTGAATTTAAGGACAATCAATTATACAAAATGATCGAAGGAAAATGGGTTTTATTTTCTAAACTGTCAGAATGAGTGGAAATCATTTGAGCTGCTCACAAGGTCATCAGCCATGATGGCTTAAGGAAAACAGTGGATCATATTTGCCAGTTTTATTACTGGAAATTGATCAATTATGACGTCGCAGATTACCTAGCCTGCTGTGTGGAATGTCAGCTGCACAAACTGCACAAGAGCATCATAGGATACCAGCTAGTACGCCCTGATTTCACATGGCACATGGTGTCCATAGACATTATGGGACCATTAAGCTTCAGCACTGGAGGAGTGAAGTATATTTTTGTTGCAACAGATCAACAAACCCATTGGGTCAAAACGAGAGCCCTCAGCAAAGTAAATGCAATAAGTATGGCAAAGTTTATACTAGACTAAGTGATCTATTGGCACTGTTGCCCTCAAGTCATTCTCAGTTACAATGGAGCCTGCTTTACTTCACATGTGATTCGCAGGCTTAACAAATTAATGGTAATCCATGGTGTTGTATCAATCCCCCATCATCCAGAAACAAATGGAATGGTAGAAAGAGTGAATGCAACTCTAGCCTCAACCTTACAAAAATTGGTCGCGGGGAAAACTTCCACGTGGGGAGCATATCTGAGTTCAGTCACTTTTGCTTATAATATCAGTTACCATTTGGTGACTGAGAAAACGCCATTTAAACTGTTATACAGGTGGAAAGCCGCATTGCTGCCAATATTGTATTCAGTAGTAGAGCCATCTTCAGGGATGAGTGCCAAACGTTATCTATCCCAACTGGCCGATATCCTGATTGAATTACAATCTTGGGCATTTGATACAACTTTGAGGAAAAGAATCAATGCAAAGAAAATGGATGTCCAGAATTGACTTCCGTTGAAAGAATACCATGTGGGCAATAGGGTAGCCTATTGCAATACCCATGGGTTTAGGAGAAAAAATAAGTTGGACGCCCTATGGATGGGACCATTCAAAATTATTGCCAAGTCAGTAAATGATGCCTATACAATCAAGAATACTGAGGATGGTCGCATAGTCAATAGAGTTCACATGAAATACCTAAAGTATTGGACTTGGGAGAAAAAAGAATGTAAAGAAAAGAAAAAAATAAATAATAATAATAACTAAAAAAAAAAAAAGAAAAAAGATGCATAAAAATAAAAAAGTAGAAAATACAAAAAAACGATTTTAATTTGAACAGTAATGCATCTAGTGATATTCTCACCTATTGAGCGTGGAGGAAGGAATAGTAGCGGGCACAAGTCCTGGTCAGCAGGATCAGAAAGGGCTGAAACTAGGTCCGCCGGAATAGTCCCTATCAACAAGATGTTGAGACCCGTCCTGGGGTTGGTACAGGTGGCAAGAGTACCAACAACCCATCCTGGGGCTTGTACAGGTGGACCAGTTGATCTCTGAGAAGAGGTGGCAATGGGTAGAAATCAAGGATATGAAGTCATTAAATTGAGCATAGCATATGGGTGTTGAGTGCGGACAGAGCTTCACTACGCTGAGGACATAGAATTATGACAAACCAAATATGAGCTCCAGCTGAGATGGATTCTATTACTGAGGGTTCTATCTTTTTCAATTTATTCAAGGCACGCCAACCAGGGTATGGACAGTACCGATCACAACACTCAAAATGGCAAAACAAACTACTAACCAGGTGGGAGCAGAAACTGCTTAACCCACCATGGCAGAGGGTGAGGAGGGGTCAGGGGGTTGGTTTTCAGAAAGACTTACCTCAATCAAGGGGTGTTGGTTACAGTACCGGATCAGAGCAGAGAGCCAGGGCGTTGGGGCATCTGCATAGTGGGGGCTGAGGTCAGAGTAGTAGGAGTTTTCCACTTCTGCATCAAGATAATGATGGGAAAGTGTTTCAACAAAAGCTGCGAGGAGAACTTCAGCTTCTTTGCGGGCTTCAGGAAGTTGGGTGAAAAGGGAGATACTGTGGCGGGTGATTTTAGCTGATGGGTTGAATGAAGCAAGCGTTGCGACATTCATAACAGCAATTTCAGCATCATCAAATAGTTTTGAGATGTCACTGCAGGGAGATTCAGGGAAGTCGGAGGGGGGAAGAAGATGGTGGGCAGGCCATGCTGGAGCTGAGCCACTGACTGGGCCACCGCGGTGCGTAGTTTTGGGCAATGAGGAGAGGCCACCGCAGCTAAGGCGAGCTGGTGGTCACTTTGGAAGGGGGCTGTATTGGGTAGAGGAGCAAAATGGCGAGGGGTAGGGGTTTCATCAAAGTCAGGAAGAAAAATTCTGCCTGACCATAATTGCCATGGCAGAGAGGTTGACCTGTATGCTTACTAATGAGGATATTACCTGATTTGTCAGTTTCAGCCAATAGATCCCATGGATTTTGGTTCACTGGAATAGTGGCGCTTAAATTTGAGTGGGTAGGATTGGGTGAATGGGCAGCTGCTTGGGTGCGAATGTTGGTCCAAGCATTGCTCTGATTGGCTGGCGTAGATTTAGGTGGGAGAGTGAGGATGGAGGTTTTGGGTGGGGCTGATTTTCCATGTGAGCCCACTGAACGAGATTGGAGGGTGGGAGGGGGCAGTAAAGCACCCTATACTGAACCTCCATAGGGGGGCTCAGAAGCTGCATCAGCGGATTTGGCCTTAGGGCACGCTCTTTTTGCATGGTTGAGGCCAAAGCAGAGGGAAAAAATCTGCCTACCATTATTGACCCAAGCCCAAAAGAAATGATCAGGCGCTGCAGCCACACTAGCGCGGGGTGGGATTTGTTGGGCTATGGTAGGGTGGTGTGGTATGATGGTGGCTGTTGCACGAGGAGCAGCAAGGCGTTCTGCACCAGATGAAATGGCAAAGATGAGGTTGGGCTGAGTGCCATAAGCCATGAGCCCCGCGACCAACTGGTCATACAAAACCTGGGGTGGAAGGTGGGATGGGAGATTTGCAAAGGATACCACTAGCGTGGTGTCTGAAGGGAGGCGAGTACGGGTTGTGGGAATGGGGTTTTTTTTATAAATTAGAGGAGTTTGTGCTGCCGCTTCAGCATCCTCCTCAGATTGGAACCCAACGTCAAAGTAGCCCTTAAAAGGGCGGAAGTCTATAAAGCCAGCTGGCGCAAAGGCTGTAGTGGCTAGGTCAATAATTGTCTTATCAGCATATGGGAACAAATGCCCATAGTCCACTCTGAGGCAATAGCGAATAGCAGAGCGAGGGAGGGCGAGAGGATGGGGGCGAGAAGGGTGGACGCGCGCCAGGTGGAGCACTAAGTCTCGTGGAGGGACAAAACGATTGGAAGCAGTGGGCGGGCTGTTTGAACCCATCTGAACGCGCTTGCCTGCAGGGCAGAAAACGCTAGGTGGGGGTGCACTGCTGCCCCACACTGGGGTGGCAGGCGGCAGAGCCAAGGACATCAAAGAATAGGTTTGGGCAGATGGCTGTGGATAAATAAACTTAAATTTAAAATCGCTCAAAAGTGACTTTGAGCGGTTAAAGAAAGTTTATTCTACTGAGGGTTCTATCTTCCATCAAATATCTGGTCAAGAAGGGGGATGTGTCAGAATTGCAGATGACCACATAGTCCAACCCTTTGACTGAATATGAGATTCAACAATTAAATTATAATTGTAGAGGGTCAGCAATAGTGGCTGACTGATGAGAATATTGTTGGGCGGAATCCCCGATGATATTAAAAGTTGCTGACTATCAATTTTTGTCAGGAATCATCCCCAATGATATTTTAGGCTGCCAACAGATGATAATTTTGTCAGGAATCATCCCCAATGAAACTAAGCAATAATTCAGTATTGGGATAATCCCCAATAGTCAAATTATAGGGAATCGTTCAGAGTGGAATGGATTGGAGTTGTCAGAAAATACCAAAATGTTTGAATGCTGGAGGAAAAGTGGAATTGTCATCAGCTGAAACAATTGGTTTCATGTACCTAATACCAATTGTTTGGTCTGCCAAACGCCCAAGGATTACGCTGCCTAGAAAACCCAAGGCAACGGTACCCAATGAGATTTAGTACCTAACACTAAGGGTCAAAACCAGTATAGGAGCACAAATATTCTCATCAGACAGCTGAAAAGTTGTGTGCAAATTCTAACTATAAAAACTCCAAATAATTTCCTAATAAAATTAGATTAAAACTGATATTAGCTTATTTGTTAAAACATTGGTTGTTTTGAACATTACTCTTAAGAGAAGAGTGCAAGGATCAGATATCCTTAGGATTAGCAATATCAAAATCTCCGCCTGGCTCTAGAAAAAGGGAATAGGGAAAGTGTTCCCTACCAGCATCAAAGTATCTTCAAGAGGAAGAAGCACCAGTTTAGTGTTGGACTTTACTCTCAACGTGGCTTTTGGGCAGCCAACTATAATAATAGTCTTCATACTATTATTGCCCCAGTATATCAAATCTCATTTTAAACAAGCAACGCCAGGATCCACAAATCTGTGCAGTTGAAATCCAAGGCTAAAAGTGAGCAACTAAGCCCAAGATTTTAACAATGATGTACTTGATTAAGTCAGTAGGTTTTTTCCTGTTCTGTCTTCTTTGAATATCTATACTTCATATATTCTCACATCTGTGAAAGTCTTTCCTCATATTTGGTGGGAGACTGTTTGTGGCAAACTTTTGCCATTTTGTTCTTCACTTGAGAAAGGCGCTCAGATTTTGCTTCTTATGTTTTGCATGCATGGCATTTTTTTACACGTACATTAGTTTTTGATGGGTGAGGCATAGTTTTATGGCAATAAAATAAACCTCAGTTGGTACAACTAAAATGTATTAAGTAAATTTTTAAAACACCTTAACAACTTTAAAAAATGTGCTAAAAGTATGAAAAAATAGCTAGAAATCCCACTATGCAGTATAAAATACTTGCTTAAATGCTTAAAAGAGTATAAAATACTCAATAAAATGTACTAATAATCAATCTACCCATTTTAAAGACAATGCCATTTCAAAAATACCTTATAGAAGTTTGCATACAACTACAAAGTACCCTTATATTAGAATAGCCCCAAATATAAATGTAAGCACCTAAGAACACACAGTGGTGATTATATATAAGTTTATTTTATTCAAAAACCATTACTAAAGCACTAAAGACTATCCAAGGGAATAAAAGCCCTAATGCTAAAAATGTTGGGATTTTTGCCCATATTTTCAGCCTGCTAGATTATCTGGTATCACTAGGGAAAATTCCCTAAGGTGAAGTGAATTGGAAATTGGATGACCCAAGTTTCAGATGAACTAAATTCAGAGGATTTTGAGATATTTGCCTGGTTGTATCTGTCAAGGGATCAATCTGGATAAATACTTAAGATCTCATCAGGCGGAGTTGCCAACAAAATAGGGGTATCCGATAGTGATTAAATATCAGATGTACCAATTGGGATTGATCAGGTTTCATCACCAACTGATTGAAAATGAATAGCAAGTTGTGAGGCGAGTGATGCCACCTGCAACTAGCGAATCAATTGTTTGATGAAGTGACCTGCCATAATGGGTAATAAGTCCCATTACCTAAGCAGGTTGCTAGCCAATTATGGTTGGTTCACTTGGATCGAGAGGAAAACGTTAGGGATATGTTTTCTGACTCTTTCCATTTAAGGTCTTGAGGATGTCCAACAACGGAATCCTAGCCAGGATGGGGAAGACTATCGCTGCTGAGATGAGAATGGGTGATTCAATGGCAACAGCTGCCATTTCATCGAAGAGGTGTCAACTGAGGGTTAGACAGCTGAATCCCCTACTATATAATTCCCTAGGATTTACTATAATAAAAATATTATCTATGAAAGTATTATAATCTACAGTTATATTATCAATTTGGTGTATAGTTAGACTATCAGCTTCTATTGTGTCATTCTATCTCAAGGATATTATTGCAGAAGGCAATAATTGGAAGACTCTCAGAGAAAAGAGTAAAGATCTGAGCGGGGATCTAGAGACAAAGGAACCACAATCAGGGATAGCTGCTGACTGTGTGTTGGGCTGAGAGAGACTGTCACTGGGGTATCTTAACAAAGATCAGGTGGAAAAGAGTATAGGGAACAAATCCCTATAAGTATGACATACAGAGTATATATCCAGAAATACTGGCTGAGCGTTGGGCCAATAGTTCAATCTTAACTACGGATAATAGCCTCCATACTATTATTGATTCATAATACATTCTACACAACATGGCGAGGTGCACAAGGAAATCAAACCTGTGCAGTAAAAAGGTTACTGGGTTGACAGCCAATAATCAACCTAGAGTAAATTTTTATAAGTTGGTGCTCACTACAGGGGGTAGTTGAGTAAAGAATTTATTATAATATCATATAAAGAAGAACTACACAAGCTGTGGACTGAGATTGCCACTGTGAACCAGAATGCCTTAACCTCAGTGGACCATCAGAAGTTCACGGCCTTGGAAGAACGAGTTGCCAAGGTGGAGGAAGGAATAGAGAATGTAGCTAACTTCAAAAATGAGTTACTCAGCAAAGTAAACTCGTTGAAAAAGAAAGAAGAGGACCTCATTCAAGAGGTCCTATACTTGAAAATGGAGCAAGAAGCGGATCACGTTTGTTTAATAAAGTTCAGTGGGGATATTGAGAAATTAATCTAACAAGTGGAGGAACTGAAAGCTCACAGATGTACTTGTGAGCCCAATATGGCCAGCGATGCTGAAGAGAGAAGTCCTCGTACGATATTTGGGAAGTCAAATACCCCAAGGAATATGCTGCCCACTTTCAATGCCATTTTTGGAGATGATGCCCAAAGTCACTCCGCAAGTTAGCCAAGTAGCCAAACCAAGAGAATCAGCCCAAAATGACTTGGAAGAATTTAAAGCAATGACAAAATTGCCAACATTCTATCAGGATAATGCCCCAGCATTTTTTCAACTGTTCAACATAACTATGAATGGCTATGAGGATTGTCAAAAGGCATTGATGGTCATGAACTGCCTGGACACCAACTGTCAAAACCTAGTGTTACCTCACCTGGAGGGGGACAGCTGGTCGTATGCCGAGGCAAAGGTGGCCATAATGAAGGAGTTCAGGAGTTCGATCCGCATGTCAAAATGCAAGCAAAAATTTATGGAAATTCAGTTCCATAAAGATGAATCTCTTGCTAGCTTTACAGATCAATTTTACCAAGAGTCACAGATCCTGGCCAGAGCAAAAGTGTTGGATGACTTTAATGCTAGAATCGCTTTGCAAGCGGCCCTTTAGCCCTATCGCAATTTGCATTGAATGATGTCTTCTGTGTTTGTGACAGAGATAACTACCTCACAAATGGTAGCCAACCTGAAGATTTTTGGGAGCAACGTTCAATGCTCCAAATAGAAGCTTCAAGTCAAATCTGGTACAAAATCTGAATCCTACAAAGGGAAACAAAGGAGCAAAGGAGGCTACCAATCAAACCATACTGGGAAATAAGGCCAAAGAATCCAGACGGTTAAGCAAGAAAAAGAAGATCTGCTATCAGTGTGGTAGGAAAGGACATTTTGCTGTACACTGCAAAAAGCTGAAGGATAAGATTAACATAGTCCAGGCCAAGGAGACAGCAGCTGCCAAGGATTCAGAAAAAGGGCCCACTGCCTAGACAAGGAACAGTCTAGTACAGCGGAGAAACATGTTCCTCCCAATATCATGAATGAAGAAATCAACATTAGTGATCTGTTTGTAGATGACAAGCAGGATTAGCTATACCAAGTGGTCAATATGGATGTAAATGCCGTGACCAGAGCTGGGGCAAAGAGAATCGACCCCGAGATAATCCAAGAAGTTGCTTAGCTGTATGCCCAACAACTGGCAGAGAAGCTTTGAACTGCCAAGAATCCTGATGAGTTATCAGATATCTGTTTAGATGAGGCCAATCTGTCTATCCCCCTCAGTGCAATAAAGGAATTGTTTCCTAAATTATCAGCACAAATTATTCACACCCTAGATTTAGCTAATAATGCTGCCATTCACTCAGTAAATACTATATTGCAATACTACGAGTGTACGTATATAGATATTCAAGTGAATCGAGTGAGGGTGAGGGCAATTGTCAACAGCAGAGCGCCCATCAATATTGTGTCAACCAAGTTGGTAAAGAGGATGAAGATCTCACCAGACTTGGAACACAAGAGAGAATACAGAACAGCTGGGCCAAACACCACCGTTTCCTGTGGAGCATATAGTGCACTGCCACTATGATTCAGGTCATTGGTGGTATCTGCACCAGCTATAGTTTTGGCAAACCAAAACTACAATATCCTGGTCAGAACAGAGTTCCTATGGAAGTACATAGCTAAATATAACTTAGAGGATAATATGTTGTCCATATTGGGTCAGATGTTATCTTTGATATATTAGAAGGATGGTGAAGCTCCACTAAATTGGAGAAACAACTTCATCAATCTAATATACAATGATAGCATTATTCCAATTTGGTACCAATTAGTTGGTAGAAAGCGATGCAAAATGCCGGCAGAAATCCTAGAGAACCGGGGAATTCTACTGAGGATCAAGAATGAGAGGACCATACAGGCCAGATTGCAGATGATAGTTGACACATGGTTGACATTGGAGATTCCTGAGCTGTAGCATGGGGAGGTCGGAAGCCCCTGGAAGAAGTCCAGAGTGAAGCCATGGGTGGCTCTTGGGATAATAATGCTGGGCCATGGAGAAATTCGAGTTCTTCTGGCAAATTTGAGTGGAAAACTGATGAAGATCAAGAAGAATCAGATCATCGCGTTTATTCATTTGATCCTGATGGCCGATAATCAACCTAGAGTAAATTTTTACCAAAAACCTTTATTCCTCCAAGAGAAAATAAAGCTTATTTAAAATATAGGTTATAATAAATTATTAAGAGTTATAGTAAAACTAATATTGCCCCTAAAAAAAGGACTTAATTTTGATCACCAGATCATTTGGGTAATCAAAAATAAACTACTTCTAAAGACTAACCTGCAAACTTATCTAGACTTTTGACTTAAGTTGAAGTTAAATTCAGTAAAAATTAAAAACAAAAGTAGCAGCTTTAGTCACTAGATTAAAATTAGTTTATCAAAAATAACTATTTTCAAAAACCCACCTATACAATTTTAATACCCTTAACTCTGAATTAAAAGAATTTGACCTTCAGTAATCTGGTAAATAAAACAAACCTAACTTTAATCACCTGAAAAGTTGATCAAGTATAAATAAACTCTGCAACTAAGCTATAAACATATCTAAATCTACCTCTGAGTTACTTTGAAGTGGTATAACTACCTCTCAAACTTTTTTAACTCCAAGAATTTGTATAAATTGTTTAAAATAAAAATCAAAGTAGCTTTTTATAGAAAACTATATTAAAAGTAATATGGGGACTAAATAAAAAGGAAATTATTTTTAATCACCAGACCATTACAATGATCAAAAATGACCTAACCTAATCCCTAAACTGCAAACATATCTAAACCAACCTCTGAAGTAACTTGATTTAAAATTCAGTAAACTATTAGAGGTAGAAGGAGAGCATTTTTGGTTACCAGATCAAATTTGAGTCCTCAAAAATAAATAACCTCAAAAAACCCTATTATACAATTTTAACAACGCTTAACTCTGCATCAACTGAATTTGATATTCATTAAACCTGAAAAATAAAGCAGAATTCCATTTATTACAGAACATTTAATCAAGAATAAACACACTTTACAAAACTAAACTATAAGCTTATATGAATCTAACTTTAAGTTAATTTGCCTTGATATAAATAAATCTGAAAAAAACTTTATACCTCAAAGAGAAAAGTATAAAAATAGGACCAATATTTTTAAAATAGATTAATATAGGAGAATTATATTAGAAATAAATCTGTAAATAAATAAAAAGGTAATTAATTTTACCCAAAGATCATTTAAATGATCAAAAATGAACTACCTCAAAAACCTAGACTACAAATTTTTCTAACCCTACCTCTGAGGTAACTTGGATTAAAATTTAGTATCATAAAAAAATAAAAGAAGAGCACAATTGTTCAGATCAAAAACAATTGCTCAAAAGCAAATAGCATCAAAAAACAAACCATACAATTTTAACTATTCTTATCTCTGAATTTGGTATTTAGTAAAACAGGCAAAATAAACCAGAATCTAATGTTAAGCACCAGACCAAGTGAACAAGAATAAACACAGCCTACAAAACTAAAATATTAACTTATCTAAATCTAACTCTGAGTTGCTTTAAAGCGGTATAAATATTATGCAAAACCTTTATACCCCAAGGAAAAACTATCAAAATTATTTAACATCTTTACCAAAATAGCTTATTATAGAAGAAATATATTAAAAGTACTACTAGAAATAAATAAAAAGGGACTTACTTTTGCCCACCAGATCATTTGAGTGGTTACAAAAGAACTAACTTCAAAGACTAACCTACAAACTTATCTAACCAAACATCTGAGTTATACTGAATTGGAATTCAGTAAACTATTAAAAATAAAAAAGGAGAGCATCTTTCTCAGATCAAAAATAATTGCTCATACACACACCCTCACAAAAACACCCACAATTTTAACTACACTTAACTCTAGTTAAATGCATTTGGTATTTAATAAACAGTATAAAGCAGAAATCAACTTCAACCACCAGAACATTTGATCAAGGATAAATAAACTCTGAAAACCTAAACTATAAATGGATCTGACTTTAACTCTGAGGTAATTTGGATTGATCTAAAAAATTTGAAACCCCTTTATACCTCCAAGGGAAAAGTATACAAATTAGTTAAAAGATTTATGAAAATAGATCATTATAGTACAAATACATTAATAGTAATATTGGAAATCATGTAAGTTTGCTCATCAGACCATTTCTGTGATCAAAAATGGACTACACCTAGAGCTAAGCTAAAAACTTATCTAAAACATACTCTGAGTTAAATTGCATTGACCTTCAGTAAATTAAAAACATAAACGGAGATCACCTTTATTCACCAGATCAAAATTAATTCCCCAAAATAACTACCATAAAAAGCCTCGTATACAATTGTACCTACCCTTAACTCTGAATAAACTGAACTTGAAATTCATTAAACCAGTAATCTAAAATAAACCCACCTTTAATCACCAGAACATTTGATCATGAATAACAAAACTCTAAAATCCTAAACTATAAACTTAGCTAAATCTACCTCTGAATTAATTTGAATTGATAAAAAATATCGCCCCATATTGGTATTAACCTACCTTTACAATTTACTTAAAAGTTAAGACAAGGCATCCTCTTTACCTTTTGGTGTAGTTTATTTAAGCTATTTGGGGTGCGGGTTAGGGAGAAAAAAGTGTTACTTCGATACTAATGCTCATTATTTAAACTATTGCAAGTATCGAGAGTCTAAGGGTTTTAGTTAGCGTTAGGAATAGCTTAGGCGCACTGTTCAAAATTCAGTCAGTATGAGCTTATAGCGGGACGAGCTTGAATCATTATAGATGGCTATCATTTTTGCATAATTTGACCAATAACCTCATCTAAATTTAATAAAAATAAGTTTATCTGGAGTTGTATGAGTCTCACAAGTATCCATCGATTCCGAGCCCATTTTGATATACTTACTAAATTAATGGGCAGATACTTGACCAATACCTACAAAAGTAAAATGGGACCTAAGTTGAAGCATCCTCTATTTTTGGAGAAGATTATCATCCAAATCGGTCCAGTATTTTCAGAGATATGCGCAAACAAACATAGAAAAAGGGAAAAAACATACAGATCGAATTGAGAACTTCTTTACAAAGTCGGTTAAAAACTGCTAATTCGAACTACTAAATTAGCTAAAGTAAACTTTATTCAAAAACGACTCGATTATCAAATTAAACGAATAATTAGATGGTAACAACAAAAGCGTTCCGGAAGGTTGAGATTGGATCGAAGCTTAGATTGGCTTTCAGTTTTTATCAATTCGTTGTGTGCGAAATATCGGACTAAAGACATACAAGAGGATTGAAATGAATCGCATCTTTGGTCAGGAGTTCAATTAATTATAGCGTTTAACCAAGATTTATTTCACATCTCGAGAAAAATTAGTCAGTTTGTAAGGGATACGTGAAGTAGAAATAAAATTTTCTTGAATTGTTTTGATGATGTCCCTTTGTGTTCGTTCTTCTAGGCTTCTGCTTACTAACCCACTTAGAAATACTTACTATAGTTTTCCTTCCTATGCTTATTTATCAACAACCTCCAATCCAAAATTTTGGTCTTTTATAACCCGAAAGTTCAAGCCCAAGGAAAAAAATCCAGATTCTTCAGCTATTTTACATGACAATCTTTTTCATCCTTTTCTTTCATCACCGATAAAGGATATCAATTTCGAGGAGAACTTATTAAAAGCCACGGCGTATGCCCTACTTGCTTACAAGAAGCGGCCCCCGAACCAACTATGGTGACTCCCCAATCTATTTCTAGGTCGGAGCGCCCAAAATTCAGTTGTTCAGACTGTGGCTTTCCCACCCATGCTCTGAAAATCATTATAAATTGGGATTGGAGCATCACAAAAAGTACTGTGCTATTCTTCGCGAAATTAACGAAGATGAGCATGATTTACGTTCAGGTCGGAAATTCCCTGAATTTTAAATTTCCCGGACAATCTAGTCCTGAAGATGCTATCAACCTTAGTTCGTGGGACACATTTTTCGTTACACGTCTTTTTAAGAATGTCGACGATGAACGCTCGGTTCGCCATGTCTCAAAGCTTTTAACCTATCCTTTAACTATCGCTTCAGTGCTATGTCCTTTTGGTCCCCATCGCCCCAATACAACTGGACTCACTCTGGAAGGGGAAAAATCGCTTGCCGCTCTTCGCTACACTATTGAAAAAGTAGAAAAAGCTCCCAAGGGATCAGATGAGGCAACAATAAAGCAGAAAATTCGAGTCTTTGTCCTCGGGGCGCGGGCAGAGGCTCAACTTCCACCATACTCTTATCTGCAACTCTGTTACCTATTGCCCAACGTGTCCTTCCAAATTCACTTTATTGGCCCCGAAGCACTTCCACCGACTGGTGTGCCTGAAAAGGTTGTTTTCAATTCTCATCTTTCTTTTATCTATCAAACTGGGCTTTTTCATGAAGTTTATCATTCGCAGGTTCCTTTTGATCCCTACCACGACATTTTTTTCATGTTTGCCCCTGGAATCTCATATCCATTCACTAAGCAATTATGGCAGCCGACCATTACTTTACTTTTGGAAACAAAGTGTGCCATTTTTATAACGGGCTATGACGATGCTGATCTGAAGAGAGATTACGAGGCTCTTGAAGAGAACTATGGGAAAGAGTTGGATTGGCTTCTTCAACCAACTTTGAATCCTTTTCGCTCTCTCAAGGCAGATCTCAACCTTCAAGATGTGAGAATGACGATGAATGCCAATCATGGTATCATGGGTATTCGTGGAAAGCGCTACGAAATTCGCCCCCAATGATTGTATACGAGTCTATTTATTTTAATGTAAGTTTGGTAACGGGGCAAGACTGAGTTTCGTAACACATGGTACTTTGAGAGTTTTAATCCCGAGACAACTTAAAAGTTTTACCCGTTCAAGCTCTTCTCAATAAACTTGCTGTGGCTAGTTGATATTACTAATTCACGTAAACTGAATTGCATGTATTTACTCTGCTTATTGTTATGTAATGACACCCATTTAATTGTTTTTTCACTTCGTAATTCGTAGTACTTACGTTTATTTATCTTTTTACATAACATTTCTGCTTTATCTTGTTTGCCAGTAACAATAGTGCTTTTATCTTATATAGGTTGTTTTAATTAGGAGCATTGAAATAATAAAGCCCAAGATTCTGTCATCACTTAATGCGAATAATTTTGCGTTCACTCTGTGGATGAGGCTTGTTTTCAACAATCGCTTTGTTTTCAATCAGTCATTATGCGGTTCACATGTAATAAACCCTTTTAAACATTAGTCTACAACTTTTTATCCAAAAACATTCACTTAAAAGTTTGCCAACATTAGTGAAATCATCTTATACCTTGTCAGAATTAGAAAACCCTTTATCAGACGGCTGGAGCTGGGTCTAAACGGCTTGTAAATTTAGTTCACTCAAGTTCACACCTGTTGGACTTAATACAAAGGGGGTAAATACCTATGCCCTTATGGACTAATCTCATGACTCAGACTTTTAATGATTTGAATATAAATTGTTATGAAATAAAAAGTATAGATAGAGTTTAATATTAATAATACTGGCTTGAGTAAGAAATGAAGTGTTTACCCTAATAATCATTTTCTATTTTAGGGATAATATATTGCAAAAACTTTGGACAAATAATGCCTGATTAAATATAGTGTGATGGAATAAATTAAGTTAAAGAGGAAAAAACACAGTATTAGTGTAAAGCAAAGCTGAAAATAATTAGGGTAGTTGCTAATTAGGTAAGCAGTAGTACTATATAAGATATGTGATGAATAGGCCATCTATTAGGATCATACTAAAGTTTATAATTGTTGAAGATTTGGACTTCGCCTGATGGCTGGTTTGTTGCTTGGTGGAAACTGCAGCTTTGAGCATCTATTGTGTGAGGACAATAGATAGGATAGTGCTTTAAATTTATGATATAGCTTTTTGGTAATACTTCAATTGTATATCTGGTCATTTCACTTGGATGATGGCATGCTGCCCTGATCCTACTGATCCCAAGTGAAAATTAACTTTAATATAAAATAAAGTGATAACACAAAAAGGTTATAAGATAAATTAGAAACTTAATCCAGAAGTTAAAGGATATTTTTATTGGTGTAAATGCAAAGGTTATTTATAGAGTTTGATGTTAACCATATTTTACCTATGACACCTTACTTTTAGTGACCCTTGGCTATGTAAAAAGTTTGTAAGAATATCTACATATACTTTGACTCAAGGCATCATGCTCAGCCTCAGAGTCAGAGTAAATACCATCATCATCCTTGAGATGGTATTTTATCATACCTTCAAAATAGCTGAACTGATTCACTTTCACGTACAATCAGCAGCACATACCAAGGTGATTCATATCATTAATTAGTAATTAATTTGATCAAAAACTTGACCAATATTAAAAACTAATTTTGATATAGACTAACAAAGCCCACGTGCCCAAGTCATTAAGTCAAAACTTAATCTAAGTCTGACCTAACTAGCAAAGCCCTCAAGCCCATATCATCATAGTCAAATATAATTAAGTGAAATCACTAGGCTGCAGATTCTAAGCTTTGTATAAGCTTAGAATATACCTGGTCCATAATTTCTGATATCTGATATGATCTATAATAAGTTTTTAAACAGCTAACTTTATTATGTCCCTATCAGATATATGACAATTAGGTCCAGTCAATTACTCAACACTTCCCCCACCTTGACTGGATATAAGTGGTAGGTACCCTTCTTCTCGGTTCACAATGTCTGGCTTTTCACGCTCCTCCAAGTATGAATATTATCTCAATAGCCTTTCCACCTTGGACCAATGAGCCTTCCTAAGGCTAAGCAAGTCCATGCAGTGAGCTATTATCAACTTGGGCATATTGCCCATGGTTCCTCAAGCTGGGTCAACCAGCTACACTTTAACAATACTAGAAAGTTTGGTTTTGTAACCTGTTGCAATAGCACCAATTGATCAACCTGAATAAGCCTCCATGGCTTCAGGTGCAGTTAGTCAAACATCCTGATAGGTCAAGCAGGATCCCCTTTTGACATATTTAGTATCTCTTTGGCCTTCAGAAGCTGTTCAGTCCAAAGAAACCCTGATCCAAGATCAATTCACTTTGGATAGGGATCATCTTTCAGACCTCTTGTTCTTGCTTTTTAATATCTTCCCTTCAAAAAGTCTTGCTTCCTTCCTTCACATGGGCAGCATGGCTTCATTGGGTCTTGAGCTTGACTCAATATTGGAGCTTATGAATGCCTACTTGTCATCTGCACTTGCAACTGGTCCTGAGGTTGCTGCTTATGATATCTTTGAGGCCAACCAGGCCCTTATTTTTGCTAACTCTGTTGCTAGGATTTGGTGTGAACCTGCTTTGGTTCATACCAATTTTCACATTGCATTGGGCCTCAAGACTCATGTTTCAAAGGATTGGTGCACCCTGGTACTATACCGAGCCCTTTGTAAGAGCTTGGCTAAGGGGCTTCCCAAGAAGTTTGTCCCCCAGATGGCTCTTTTAGGTGCATGCATTTGCTTCCCTCCTTTGTCACTCTCCACCAATACCATTCCCAACATGTGCAGGGTATTAGATGAGGCCCATTCCCAAATGTTTTGCATGAAGGAGTTCCTCCCCTCCATTTGCCCTTGCCTTGAGAGTCTTCTTGCTGATTGTGTCTTCCTTTTGGCAGCATTTACTCCAGAGTCAAATCTCTCCCACCTATTCTAAAGTCCCTACCAATGGACTTTCCCTTTAGTTTGATGGCCTTTCCTAAGCTGACAGGGCCAGCGTGCCTGGTGCCAAGCTTTCTTGGGTTTGGTACATCTCTGCCAGGGTCTAGATAGTTGGGATTTGTATAAAAATTCGCCTCTCTCCAGTTCCATTGCGCTCT
The DNA here is from genome assembly GCA_022478985.1 of Massospora cicadina. Taxonomy (NCBI): domain Eukaryota; kingdom Fungi; phylum Entomophthoromycota; class Entomophthoromycetes; order Entomophthorales; family Entomophthoraceae; genus Massospora; species Massospora cicadina. The sequence continues at coordinate 24,409 of JAKSZP010003273.1, forward strand.
CCTCCCCCTACCAAAGAGGGGGAACCTAGTTCTAATGCCAGCGAGGCATCAACTTAACAAAATAAACTCTATGGCTTACAATTTTTTATTATTTTTCTTTTTTATTATTTTTATTATTTTATTATTTTATTATTTATTTTTTTCTTTTTATTATTATTATTTCTTTTCTTTATATTATTGTTCTTTATGATATGGACAAAGGAACTTAGTGTGTACTCAATGCACAACTCAGCCGCCTTGATCCTTAATGGTATATACATCTTCAGACAATTTCTCCAAAATGATAAATGGACCCTTCCAGAGCGAGGCTAGTTTGTGTGCGCGGCCTGCGCTATGAGTGTCACAATATACTACTAAATCTCCTTCATTAAACTTATTCACCGTAGCCTGTTTGGCGTCATCATAGCTCTTCTGAATAGTTTTTTGACTAATCACATTTTGATAAGCTTCCAATTGCAACTTGATTAGGGTCTTCGCCAGTTGCTTGACATAATTATTTGGGTTAATTGCATCAGGAGAACTGAGTACTGAGTATAATAATGGAGGTAGAGCGGGCTGTCTACCATACAAAAGTCAAAATGGAGAGTGGCCTGTGCTTCTGTGGTGTCCAATATTGTATGCAAACATGGTCACACTAATTAAAGTTGCCCATTGCAAAGGTGCCAAGGCTGCGTTTTTGCATAAAATGCCGATTAAAGTGCCATCTACTCGCTCTATCATACCATTAGTCTCAGGATGGTATGGTTTTGACAACACTCCTTTGATAGACATCAATTCATTTAGCTGTTGTACCATTTGGGCAGTAAAATTCGTGCCATTGTCTGTCAATATCTTCTGGGGGCATCCGTGCTTATAGATAATATTATCCATAATGAAACTGGCAGTAGTTAGGGCCCCAATGTCTCAAATTGCTTTCGCTTCCACCCATTTCATTAGATGGTTGATAGCAACAATTATGTATTTGTTGCCTAGGCTACTCACAGGCAAGGGGCTGATTACATCAATTGATACAGTATGCCAGGCCCAGTCAGGTTTGATCAACAGATATTTCACATCTACTTCATAGGTTTTGCAATTTGGCATGAATGACATTTTCTGAGCATGTCTTGGATATTGAATCACATGGAATCCCAATAGTAACTAGCTCAAATTAATTCTAACATCTTAGTCATTCCCCCATGTCTGACAGCCTTGTGTACTTGTGTAATAATCTCCATTTGGTTGGAAGGTTTTGGGAAGATTTGATGTTGTCCATCATGCTTAAGTTTGTATAAAATTCCATTCTGATATTTGGTGTTGATTAATGCTTTCTCAATCGCCTTTTGAACTTTGGGTGGTTCATCTCCATATGTTCAGTTAATCGTTTTTTCATGAAGCTCATCAGCCAAATTGCTCAGGACAGCTACAATGGGAAGTCGCGATAGTCCATCTGAATTTTGATGGGCTGCTCCAGCTCTATGAATAATTTCATAATTGTATGCTTGTAATTTCAGAGCCCAGCGGGATAACCATCCTTCAGGTTCCTTGAGATTGTGGAGCCATCATAATGAGCTGTGATCCGTTACTACTTGAAATTTGGTGCTGTGAATGTAAACCCAAAATTGTTTACAAGCATAGATGACATCCAGGCATTCTCTTTCAGTCACTGTATAATTACACTCATGCTTATTCAGCGTCCTGCTGCAATAAGCGACTGGATGCTCCTTGCCATCATCCCCAATCTGCGATAGCACACCACCAATTGCAGTCAATGAGGCGTCAGTTTGTATGATAAAAGGCTTGCTGAAATTGGGATATCAGAGGATAGGCGCTGAGCTCATTTTGTTTTTAAAGCCTCAAAGGCTTATTGGCATTCCTCTTCCCAACAAAAACGAACTCCTCCTTGTAGTAAGTGGAATAGAGGCTCAGCAATCTTTGCAAATCCTTCCACAAATCTTTTATAGTATCCTACCATGCCTAAGAACACTTGAACATCTCTCATACTCGTTGGAGGTTGCATATTGTTAATTGCCTCCACCTTTTGAGGCTGAGGTTGCAAGCTCTTAGAATCAATGACAAACCTGAAGTATTCCAATTTTTCTTTAAAGAATTGGCATTTTCTAGGTTTTATCTTCGTATTGGCCTTCAACAGTTGTTCAAATACTTGTTCAAGGTGCTCCAGATATTCAGAAAACGTTTGTGAAAAGACATTGATGTCATCCAGGTACACCAGAACGCAGGACAATTTAAGGTTTCCCAAAATCGTGTCCATTGCATGCTGAAAGGTTGCCGGAGTGTTACACAGCCCCTGGGGCATGTGTATCAGTTGAAAAAGCCCTTGAGCAGCAATCATTGCGCACTTTTCCTGCTCCTCTGGTGGCAACTCAATTTACCAATATCTGGAGATGAGGTCCATTGCAGTAAAGTACTTCGCCCCTCCTAGGTGGTCCAGAGCATCGTCAATTCTGGGCAATGGATATAAATCTTTTTTGTAATGGCATTGAGGCATCAATAATCAATCACAACTCGATTGCTGCCATCTTTCTTCTTTACAATTAAAATGGGGCTGTCCCACGGGCTTTTGGATGGCACTATCATTCCGTTTTTCAGCAATTTGTCTAACTCTTCACTGACTATTTTGTCACTGGCTCTGGGGTGCCAAATTGGCCTCATTTTAATAGGCATATGATCCCCAGTATCCACGAAATGCTGAACTCCTTTTGCACAACCTAAATCTTGGTCATCTTTGGCAAAAATTTTGGAGTATCATTCAAACAACTCTAGTACTTCATCCTTGTTGTTCTGATAATCTGGTAAATGATTCTCAGGGTATTACCACATTTGCCCCAAGGGCTTGGGTTGGTAAGCTGAACTCAGATAAATCACCAAATTTGACAGCTAATATTAACTCATCCCCCAGAAGTAGGTGCACGAAAGTGACTACTTGAAATTTATTGACCTTAATATTTTGGCTGGTCAAATTTGCTAGTAAGACATTAATCTCTCCATGCCCCGGTATAAGTATTCCAGGCGCCACACTAGGTTCCATTGGAGAACAATGCCACGGGGGTATGACCTCCCCATACAGTCCTTCTGGAATATCCAGTGTGGTCCCAGTTCTCATAACCAGTTGATGGCCTTGAGCTATTGTTGCATCCTTATTCACATGTAGCGGTATTCCTCAATTTTCATTTATGGAAGTTGGCATGGGGTGACTTTGATTCCCCCTCTGAATATATCTACTGGTATTATCCCATCGGCATAAGATATATTGATAAAATTCCTATGATGGCTTGTGGGCTTTGTATCATTGCAAGAGTAATAAATTGGAAGTGATTGGCCTAATATCATCAAGATGTTTTCCTTAAAATTGCATGAGATCCCATAGGTCCTTAAAAAACTAGTTCCAATTAATATGTCATAATTGGTGTTTGGAAGCACTATAGCAGGTGCGGCAACTACCAAAGCTCCAAATTGCAATGGCAAGGCGCTGTAAGCTCCTTCACTCTTAGTGCTGTTAAGGCCTGCGGTCCCATACTCTTGATGATGGTCAATGTCCGGAGCTATTTTCAATTTCTTAACCAGCTTCATAGAAACAATGTTTACAAGTGCTCTGCTATCAACAATAGCTACAACTTTAACCTTGTTGACTAGGATATCCACGTAAGTGCACTCAGAATAGTAAGAATCAATAGAGTTTACTAAATGAATATGGGAAGAGTCCAAGGAGCTAAGAGTGTGCTTCAGAGTATTCCCGATACTGGGACATTCATTGATGAATGTGTCGATTGGCATTGCTATATTGACCCCTTTCAGGCTTGGGGTATCTGATGCATTGCTTGGCCCATCAGCTGAAATATTCTCAAGTATTTGTTGCACATAGGGTTTATCGACTACCTCAGAGACTTCAGGTGTGACAACCTTACTCTGGGAGCGAGTTACCACATGTACGTTTGGGGAATCTTCATTCAATATTAAAATAGAACTGATTTCATTGTCAAACAAGGCCTTGCGGGCATCATTTTCATATCAATCAGGTGGGACTGGTGTTGTAGGCACAATAGAGCATCCCGCATCTATAGTGCTTGTTCTTTTCCCTCCTCCTGCATGGTATCGGGAAGGACTATATTGACATTTCTCTGACGGCATTGGGAATCATAGTGACCTTTATGTTGGCAATTAAAGCAAGTAATTTCACTCAATGGCCGTGGGTTGTCAGTCTTCTTATTGGTTTTGAAGGACTTTCCCAGCAAGGGCAATGGTTCCCAATCTGTAACCAGTATTATGAGGGCCATAATTTTTTGAGCATCTGCATAAATAGTTGACCAATTCAGATGTTGCAAGGTTCTGCACAAAAGCAGGCAATAGAGTGTTGGATAGATTAGGGTAAGGTTCTACTGCATGCTCTAGTGCAATATTGGCATCAAAATTGACCATGGCCCGCACGCCTAAAAGAACTTGAGCTTCACAATAGAATTGATCCGCAAACTCATCAACTGCTTCATCTTTCTTAAAGCTGATGTTCATAAACTTGGATTTTCCTGGTCAACATCCGTTCTGGACCTCCAAATTCATGAAGCACGGCCTCCTTGACTTTGGCATATGTTGAATTTTTGTTGATGTGAGGCATAATCAACTCAATGCTCCACTCATCCAAGCAGTTGATCATGGTGGCTGCTTTGTTGCAGTCGCTGACCCCATGTATAGCCATTTCAAAACGTTTGATGAAGGTGGTAATACTTCCATTCTTGTCAAAGGCTGGCAGGTTTGCTGGTTTATAATTATCGCTTCCCCATTCCTGTTTATCACAAATATTAGTTTGACTAGAGTCAAATGTGCTAGGGTGTTGGGGCATCATATCCCAGTTTGAGGTGATAGGGTTGGCCAAAGCAACCATTTTGCTAGGCAATTGTCAGCGTGGCCCAGCATCTGTTTTGGTGATTATTTCTGAAGCTTTGTCCTCATAATATTCAGAAGAATTTTCAGTCAAATGTGGTGTAGCACACTGACAATGCCTGCCATCCAGAGTTCAAATCTGCTCATTGATTTTGTTTTCCCAATGGGCATAACTTCGGTTTTTTAATTTTAATTTTGCAATTTCCTCATTCAAACTAGTAGCTTGTAGCTGCAAGGTGGAAATCACTTGGTCCTTTTCCTTTATTGCCTTCTTGCACTGGTTTAGTTCTCCATGGAGGTTATTGTTTGCCTCATTAATAGCGTCAAGATCATCACTGAGATCATTGATTTTTTTGGTGTATTCATCCTTCATCTGCGAAATCTGGTTGCTCAAACGTTGATACTGGTCAACATCTGCGGTCCCAGCCATGAGCGCCAATGTTGAAGATTTGGACTTTGTCTGATGGCTGGTTCATTGTTTGGTGGAAACTGCAGCTTCAAGCGTCTATTGTGTGAGGACAATAGACAGGATGGTGCTTTTAATTTATGATATAGATTTTTGGTAATACTTCAATTGTATACTTGGTCATTTCACTTGGACGATGGCACACTGCCCTGATCCTACTGATCCCAAGTGAAAATTGACTTTAATATAAAATAAAGTGATAACACACAAAGGTTATAAGATAAATTAGAAACTTAATCCAGAAGTTAAAGGATGTTTTTATTAGTGTAAATGCAAGGGTTATTTATAGAGTTCAATGTTAACCACATCTTACCCATGATGCCTTACTTTCAGTGACCCTTGGCCACATAAAAAGTTTGTAATGACGTCTACAAATACTTTGACTCAGGGCATCATGCTCAGCCTCAGAGTCAGAGTAAACACCATCATCATCCTTGAGATGGCATTTTGTCATACCTTCAAAATAGCTGAACTGATTCACTTTCACATGCAATTGGCAGCACATACCAAGGCGATTCATGTCACTAATTAGTAATTAATTCGATTGAAAACTCAACCAACATTAAAAACTAATTTTGACATAGACCACAAAGCCCACGTGCTCAAGTCATTAAGTCAAAACTTAATCTAAGTCTGACATAACCAGCAAAGCCCTCAAGCCCATGTCATCATAGTCAAATATAAATAAGTGAAATGCTAGGCCGCGGATTCTAAGCTTTGCATAAGCTTAGAATATACCTGGTCCATAATCTCTGATATCTGATATTATCCATAATAAGTTTTTAAACAGCTAACCTTATTATGTCCCTAGTTAATTATTTGACAATTAGGTCCAGTCAATTACTCAACAATATTAATCCAGGGTTCTAATTTATTGTTTGTTTCAAATTATATTTTTAGCCAATAATAATAAGGATGATTAATAAGCAACTTTAATTTACTAATGAAGAATACATAATAAATCCTAGACTCTGCAAAAAATGCAGTTAATTCCTGATCTGCTCCTAACTGTTTAAATAATAAGTCAGACTAACCTATTTCTTAAAAAACATTCTCATATTGCTTAAATAAAACTTCTGGCTTATTAAAGACAATGTACCTTGTAAAATTCTGTAGCCTGTTCTCATAAACAAGGCTTTCACCTAACTTAAGAAGAATCCAAGTAATTTCTTAAGTTTTGGTTTTTATTATGTGACTACTTTTTTCTTTCCTGTTAATGTAACATGCAGCATATTGCATAACTTTTAACTAAAATTAGAGCCTTTATCAGTGTCAATGACTTTCTTTGACTAACAACCTCTAAAATAGTAGCATAGTTTTAAGTTTAAGTATAAGGTTCTCAAGGATCAAAAAGAAGGTATGCTATCTTGTTTATAGAAAGATATTATCTCTCATTAAATAAACACATAGAATATTGAGGCAGCTTTCATCTTTATACTGATTATTAGATCAGATATCAATTATGATTAAAATTATAATCAAATAGGCATTGTAATTATTTGATAATATTGGGTACACAAACTATATCTAGTACATAAGTACAGCTAATATAGATATGCATTAGTAGCCAATACCTTATAAGATTACAAAATTTAATTATTTTAAAAATCTTTGCTTTATAATAAAGTTATTCTTCATTATTGATGTTTCTTATCTGTGAGCAAAGTGTCTTTAACTATCCTGGAAAAAACTATTTATAAAAGTAATGTGCATGCACTCAGAATGGTGTTCACACCTTCAGAGCTTATAAAATAAACCTATGATAATACCATAAGAAGGTATACTATGAGGCCAGAAAAAGGTAACATAAGTAAGATGAATATTTATATATAAAAAAGTATGTTATTTTAATAAAGATGAACAACAGAAATATTGGTCAAGGAAAAACAAATTTAAGAAAGATTGGAGTTTTGGGCCTCAATCAATTTGTTGGGCTTAGAATTGGCTCTAACTAATATATTGAGACTACTACTCAAGGTAGTTTTATATGGAAAGTATGCACAAACTTGAGACTTTGATACCACAAATATGCCATTATTTATAATATCAATTATTGTAAATGAATTCAATCCACATTCAGAAATTAAATTTATTTAACTTTCATTTTCTAAACTAAAATAGAAAATCTTCAACCCCATTGATGTAATGTCTGAGACCCCATCATTCTATCCTTGGGGGTTAACCTGGACCTGCTTAGTTTTAACTCTGCATTTATCCACAGTGTAACGAATGGAAATCATCTGAGTGGATGAATTTCCAAACGTTACATTCCAATTGGTTCATTCAGTTAATTCAAACTGAACCAATCGGAATTGTTGGGTATGGTGGAGTGGGTGGTTGGACTCGGAGGGCTGGGCTGAGCTGCTCTGACCATTCCTTAAGCTTGGCAGGCTTAAGGAATGAATTGGAGAGGCTCCTCAGAAGCGACTTTATAAAAGTTGAACCCAACCTTCTCGAATTCCAAGTTGGAATTCTAAGCCTTGGCCTTGGTCCCCTCCAGTTCAGTCTTTTATTATTTTTAAAATAAAAATAAAGTTCTTTCGAGGTGTTGCACCTCACTTACCTGATATTTTCAGGTCTGGGTTTGTGATAGGGGACCTCATATTAGTGACAGTCCAGCCTCATCACTCCATTTGCCACCACATGGGCATTTCCGAGATTTGATGAGAAAAGGTTCACCTCGCCTGTGCCTAAGTCTGTCTGGTTAGGTTGCCCGCCTGGAATGTCGCCGCATGGGCATTTCCAGGATGAAACGGATGGGGTCTGGGATCCCCACCCGTGACAGGGTTCAACCTTGGCAGCTGCTTTGAATATAGTCTGATGCCATTGGCGAGTTTTATTGAAGATTTAATACTAGACGCTTTATATGCCAAAGGTACATGGCTGTCAGGCTTTGTTGCTGATGAGTTTGGTGCTATCAGGCCTTGATGCCAAAGATTTGTTGCCATATATCACATTCAACCCTTTCACCCCATGTGGATGCCAATTTCCATTAATTTGGCACAAATTCCTTAATTCACAGTACCAATACATCCAAAGTTAATACTGGGATAGGTGGCGGGGTCCTCAAAGGGTAATCTGTGACCCAACGCTCATCTACAACATGGGCGAGGTTGCTCTGGGAGACAAGAGGGGCAGCTCACCCTCTTGGAACTTTTTTGGATGGGAAAGGGAATTGTTGCAATTCTGATATGACTGGATGATAAGCCCTAAGTTGTGATGGCGGAATGGATTGGATCCATCGAGTTTACTATGAGTAATGATTATTAGAGTGCCTTGACGAAAGGCAATACTAGGTTATTGAGAAATTGCCTCAAATTAGGCGATGGTGAAATTAACAAATGAAGAATTGACAGAGCCAATGCGATATGGCGAATTAAATTACTAAGCCATATAAGCAGTAGCATCCAAAGTTGCTACAATATAGGCAAGATGAGATAATCAAAGGAGGGGGTTGTTAGTAGTTTAGAGAAAAGCGGAAACAGCAAGAAGCGGCCATATTAAGAATATTAAATAAAGGAAGTTGTGGGAGTGAGTGCTCCATATTTATTTTGAGATGTTTATTTTGCTGTTTTGAGGACAATGATCATCATATCGTTGGCTCTAATTGATCAGTGGGTTGAACCTTGTGCAAATCCATCGGCATATCTCTTGAATACCGCCAATTTTATAACAGTGGTGCTCACTACAGGGGGCCCATTGATCAATAAAATAACAAAAGGACAAAAACTAAGTTGCCTGCTATGTTGCATTCATGTTGTTTTGATAAAAACTCTACCCAGCACTCTGGGTCAGTTGCCTATGAAGAACTGAAACTGGCTTTGGACACTGTGCTTAAAAACAAGATGAGCTGCTCCAGGGGGTTTGCTGCAATAAGCTGCCCCCATTCAATTGTGAAGGGAATATTCATGAGTTCTTTAAGCGATTTGAAATCGCAACTGAAGGAGCTTTGGATTGACGAAGAGTAAAACTGTTGATTTCTTCCTTGGATATCAGAAGTGCTGATCAAGTCATCTGTTACCTTTCTGGCAGATCCATTACTTACCAAGAAGTTAAAGAGATGGTGCTGTGGTTGTTCAGCGGAACTGCAAAAATGTCACAGCGGAAGGCCAAATTTTTGACCATCAGGTTTCAGTGGAATGAGACCCTCACCGCGTTTTCTGAGCACTTTATGGTGGAGGCTCATGTGCTAATTGGAGCCAGAATTCTATCCATATCAGATGTATGTATTGCTATGACTTCTGCTGTAAAGCCATACCATGAGTTGCATAATGTTATGGCCCCACTGTTGGATGAATTTGTACCTTTGCTTAAAGTTGTTCAGTTTTTGCACCCTATATCAGCCAACTTCCCTCTACCTAATACCGAGCGGAATCCTTCTGATATAACTGCCAAAACATCTTACTTGGGGAACTCTGCTAGTCCAGTCCACATTCCACCAAGTTACCCTCAGTGGTTAAACATCTACCCCATATCTGCTTATTGTCCCAGGCCCAACTATCGCTCTAAACCTGTTTATGCTTACCACTTCCCGCCCAACTCTCGCTGTGGCTTTTTTCATATTAATCAGGAATGTAGACCCTATGGGATCTACTGCTTCATATGCAGTAGACAGGGGCATCTGGCACAATGGTGCCCTAACCAACTGGTCTCTTGCATACAGATGGAACAGTACGACCAGGGAAAAGTCAGAGCGGAATAGAGAAGGGACTCTCTATCTCCACTATACTAGATGTCCCACCTGAACCCAAATTAGAATATTCAGCAGAAGTTACCTTGCACAACGAGTCAGAATTATATCAGCAATTGGTTGGAGGGGTGAATGTTTTGACATGCGTGCAGTCTGCGACTATGGCAGAAGAGGGGTCCCAGATGCAGGTTGAGCTGTATGCTTACCAAATGTTCAATCAAGTAACCCCTGAAAAGTTAGACCCCTCCTCAGATGCACTTTTTTGCAAGCAGTAGGCGCCGCTCTTCCAATCAAAACTATTATAAAACAATACCCCAAAATTGGTAAAGGGATTGCGTGTTTCCTTGAAAACAAAGATTTTTTAGATGTCCATGTTATAAATAGTCGAGATTCATCTTACTCTGAATGTACTTACTGTTACCTGGTTGTAGTTAAGACTCGAGTCCATACCATCATAGATACTGGTGCCCCCATCAATATAGTCTCCATTAAATTGGTAGCCAAGTTGTCATTAAAACCAGATGTGGAACACTGGATGGTATATGGCACTACTGGATCAGAAAATACGGTCTCTGAGGGAGCATACAGAACACTTCTGCTGCAGTTTGGTTCTATTGTCATGGTAGTCCCAACTATAGTGTTACCAAATAGCCATTATGATCTGCTAATCAGAACTGCTTTCTTGCAAAACTATGGGGCTGTCATCAACATGACGGATGAGACTTTTGAAATAAAGGGTCAGCGAATCCCAATTTGCTTCACCTCAAGCGGAGTGCCAAATGATCCGGTACATATGGGAAGTTTCAATCTAGCTTATAGCGATGGAGTAATCCCAGTGCACTACCATTGGTTAAAGGCAAAACCGGGCCTTTCTTTAACAGATCATGAATATCAAGGGCTGTTGCTCAGAGTGGATGGACCTATATCTATTTCATCTGGGCATCAAGTTATAGTGAGCACTGAGTTGGTGGTTAAAATTCCAGATGGACTCTAAGGGTGAGGTTATTGAACCATATCAGCAATCACAGTTTGAGCCCCACATGGCCCCAGGCATTATATTACCAGGGCAAGGGGAGGTCGAAGTTTTACTCTCAAATCTACAAATGGTACCACTGCAAATCCGCCACCACCAGATAGTGACATACTTACACTTAATCTCCATCAAAGAGGTTCTTTTGGTTCATGAATTTGGGTCACTGGAGGAATTTGGTCTTCCTCTCAAACCACAGCTTATTGTAATGGCAGTTGTATCACGTGATGAGTTAATGGGGCTGTCAGAACCACAGAAGGATAGGGCAATCACTTTATTTCAAAAATATAAAGGGATTTTTGTTGTCGATGACCACAATTTAGGATGTGCGTGGGGGGTGGTTCATAGGCTGAACACTGGAGATCATCCTCCCATCAGGTCTAGGCCAATCCGCTGATCAAGGGTGGCAGAAGAAGTAGTAACCAAGGAAATTGACAAGCTAGTAGCGCAAGGGATGCTTGAACCATTCAAGAGTCCATGGGCTTCGCCTGTTCTGATTGTAAAAAAGAAGGACGGCACCAACCGTGTAGTAATAGACTACCAAAAGATCAACAGCATCACCAAAAAGGACTCCTATACCTTACCATGCATTGATGATGCTTTGGATCGGCTAGGGGGAGCTTGGTTCTTCTCAGCTATGGAACTTATCTCGGGCTACTGGCAAATTGAGTTGCCAGTGGTGGAACAGGAGAAATGTGCCATAATCACGTCCAAAGGTCTTTTTCAACCAACTCAGATGCCACAAGGGCTTTGTAACGCCCCAGCTATGTTCCAACGGGAGATGGACACTATTCTCAGGGACCTAAAACTGTCATGCGTCCTTGTATACCTTGCCAACGTTAATGTTTTCTCCTAAACCTTCTCTAAACACCTCGACCATTTAGAAGCAGTATTCTGCCAGCTCTCTGAGGCCAACATCAAGATCAAACCTCAGAAATGCCATTTCTTTAAGGACCAACTGGAGTACCTAGGCTTTGTGGTTGATGCCATGGGGCTGAGACCTCAACCAGCTAAGGTGGAAGCTATTCAAAATTGACTCCATCCAATAGCAAGCGGGATATACAAGTATTTTTGGGAATGGTCAGCTATTACCAGCACTTCATCCCTAACTTCAGCTGTATTGGGGGCCCACTATTTGAGTTATTAAGAAAGGACAACATGTTTTAATGGAAAGAACGTCAGCAACGTGCTTTTGATATGCTTCAAATGGCACTGATCAGTGTGCCGGTGTTATGCTATCCTAATTTTGAAAAAGAGTTCATTATTCAGATGGATGCATCCCTTTCCGCTGTGAGGGCAGTCCTAGCCCAAAAAGATGAGGAAGGAGAGGAGCACCTTGTAGCATATTTCAGTCGTAGCTTGAACAGCCATGAGCGCAATTATACCGTGACCAAGTGGGATTGCTTAGCGGTGATATACGCCTATAAGAAATTCCAAGTGTATTTGCATGGGATGAAATTTAAAGTTGTAACGGATCATGCCTCGCTACGCTGGTTACAAAATCTAAAAAGAACCGGAAGGGCGCCTGGCCTGATGAGCTCTTAAATTGAAGGCATACAATTTTGAAATTCTTCATCAACCCAGAGCAAAACACCAGAATGCTGATTGTTTATTGAAATTGCCAACAATTGAAGTTATGGCGGATGTAAGTGATATAATGTTTGACAAAATGATCTGCAGGAAGTATGATGATGAACCACCCCAAGTAATCAAAGCATTAAATGAATTGAGCAAATACTTTCCAACGGAATGGGGAACTGTACAAGTGGATCAGCGATTGTACGGTGATTTTGTGACCCTCAGCCTGGCCGGGAATTATTATGAGCGCTCACAAGGCAGTCAGACATGGTGGGGTGTGTAAGACTATGGAGTTGTTGCACCCTCGGTACTATTGGGAAAGCATGAACTTTGATGTACTCAAAACCATTTCCTGTTGCCATCAGTGCCAAGTGGAGAAGCCATTCCGCCATAAGATTTTGTATCAGGTAGTGAAACCACATTTTGCTTGGCATACTGTTCCCTGGATGTCGTTGGTCCCTTGCCAACAGGAGCCAACTGGTGTAAGTACATTATTGTGGCTATTGACCACTTGAATCGGTGGGTTGAAGCAAGGGCAATACAAGATTTGGGGGCAGTTACAGTGGCCAAGTTTGTGATGGAGTGCATTATTCAGTGACATGGATGTCCTCAGTTTATTCTCACTGATAATGGAACCAATTTCACCTCGCACATACTTCCTAAATTGAATGAGATTATGGGGATCCGCGGAGTTCTGATGACCCCATACCACCCCAAATCTAATGGAATGGTAAAATGAGTGAATGAGACTCTGGCAAATATCCTACAAAAATTAGTAACGGATTGACCATCTGATTAGACCTCCCTTCTTTCCACTGCTGTGTTTGCCTACAACATCAGTTACCATTCTGCCACATGGAAGAGTCCCTTCCAACTACTATACAGACAACACCCAGCTCTTCTGGCGTTACTCTATTCATGTGTGGAAGACACTGGTGGAGTGGAACCACACCGCTATTTGACTAACCTTGCAAACATTCTGATCAAATTGCAGACTGAAGCATATTCCTTCAGCTTAGCCAAAAAGATCAGGAATCAGGCTGCCAATCAGGTACATCATAGCAGGTTGGCGCGTTCAAGGAAGGCAATATGGTTCTCTTCCATGACCAACATGGGTTCAGCTGGAAACACAAGTTAGTCAGTATCTAGATTGGGCCATTCGAAGTCATTGAAAAAACAGGTGGGGATGCATATACTATCAAGGACCCCGCTAGTGGTCAGATCATCAAATGAGTGCATGCGAAGTTTCTCTGTGCATATAGGCAATAGTAGCCTTATCATCCAGTCAAAGGGGGGGTGTAATGTCGCGATTCTGATATAACTGGATAATAAACCCTAAGTTGTGATGGTGGAATGGATTGGATCCGTCGAGTTTACTATGAGTAACAATTTACTGAGCACCTTGACAGAAGGTGATATTAGGTTATTGAGTAATTTCCTCGAATTAGGCAATGATGAAATTAATAAATAAAGAAATAACAAAGCCAAAGAGATATGGTGAATTAAATTACTAAGCCATATAAGCGGTAGCATCTGAAGTCACTATAATATAGGCAAGATGAGATGATCAAAGGAGGGGTTGTTAGTAGTTTAGAGAAAAGTGGAAACAGCAAGAAGCGGCTGTATTATGAATATTAAATAAAGGAAGATGTGGAAGCAAGTGCTCCATATTTGTTTTGAGATGTTTATTTTGTTGTTTTGAGGACAATGATCATCATATCATTGGTCCTAATTGCTCAGTGGGTTAAACCCTGTGCAAATCTGTTGGCGTATCTCTTGAATATTGCCAATTTTATAACAGGAATGACAACCATTCTAAGCATAGGAGGCACTCCCCTGGACTTAAATTATCCTTTCTATATTCTCAAAGGGAGAGCGCCACCACTGGGAAATTGAGCGAGGGCCATATTCTTATGGGCCTTGGGCAATTTGATTGCCATCAGCGTAGTAAGTTTGGGGGAGGGCGGGGAGCATCAAGGAGATAGCGTGGAAAAGCCTTGATAAGCTCTAAGCAGTTAGCACAATCCTGAGCGCCAACAGAACTATTTCATAGATTGGATAGCCTTTCCATGCGACCAAATATTGAACTGATTGGCAATAACGTTGCAAAGCCAGGATGCCATCAACTTCAGCTCCCTCCTCACCCTCAATCACAATAGGCTCTGGTTCTAATGGGATTGCCCCTTGAATGGAGACAACTGGGAGAGATGAAAAACTGGATATTGCTTCCAATGGGCTGACAATTTTAAAAAGAAAGCGTCATTTCTTAAGTCTTCTTCCAACAAATGAGCTTAAGTGTTTACTTGTGAACTTGCACAAGGACACCTGCATGTGCAAGTGTCACGTGTTGAACATGATGTGTGAACTTACCTTTATTTTGTGCACCAGGAGCCACTCTCATTCTGCAAACCATTTACAATCACTTATAGCCTTGTTCAAGTGCTCCCAAACCAAGGACTGTGTGGCATGAATGTGCTGATCATGGTTGGCTGTGACTGGCACCTCTGGGCGAAGGCATGGGCCAACTGAAAACTATGGGTTATACCAAGGATAGCTTTATAAGGAGATAAGCTGTGGATGCATGTGTTCCATCATTATATGCAAAATGGGCAAAGGAAAGGTCATCCACCCAGGTATCCTGAGCAGCTGCAGCGTAGCACCGCAGGTTCTGTTACAAGATCTGATTGGGTCGTTCAGTTTGACCATCCAACTGTGGATGGTAAGCAGTGGAGTGACAGGGCGTAATCTTCAAGATTTCCATGAGCTCATTCCAAAACTGTCCCATAAACTGGGTACCACAGTCATGATAATTTCCTGTGGGAGTCCAAACATAGAAAACGTGTGCCTCACAAATAGGTGGGAAGTTTTCTTGGAAGGTATGTTTGAGGAGCATGGGATAAACAAGGAGAATTTAATGAAGTGGTCACGACCACAATGACCGCTATTACCCCTTGGAGCTGGGTAGCTCAACAATAAAGTCCATGGACACCAATGTCCATGGCCCCTCAGCCTGCTGCAAGGGGTGAAGGAGACCATTTATACCAGATCAGTCTTATTTGGACCATGCGCAAGTCACACAGTCTTCAATCCATGCCAGAACATCCTTTGACAAGTCTGGCCAGTTAAAGGTATGTTGTACTAAAATTAATGCATTTCTTATTCCATGGATGACAAACTGCAGGGGGATCATGATGAGCTTGAATGACTTCAGCTTGTAGAAGGGAGGAAACCAAACTGTAACGGTCAGGTTAAACTGATCATTACATTTTGACTCAAAATTTGGATTTCCAAATCTCAAGTCAAAACACTTTTTGAGGTTTTTTGAGGTTTATGCGGGGTCCAGCACTGGGCTGTGCCCTCCTGCACTATTCTTAGGCTCTTAGGGGCCTAAAGAACAGTGCAGGAGGGGGCTCCTCGGAAGGGCGACCTTAAAAGGTCGAGCCCATGTGATTCTGAACTCAGTTCAGAATTTTTCTCATTTCCCACTCTCGCGTGGGATTCTCTGGTGGCCTTGGGGCTGCCCTTGCCTTGTCTTACCTGGTATCCCGTGAAGAGATAAATATTTGTATCCTAAACAAAATAATGGGATTTGGCATCGAGAACCTAAATTCTGCCAAATACCCTGGTTTTTTATGTCTCGTTTGTGGTGCTCTAAGTCATCAGGATTGAATTTGCCCGTGAGTTTATTTTCAATAATAAATAAAACAAGGCTAATTTTGGGGTCAAATCCTCACTTACCTGGGTCATCTTTTCTCGTTTTTTGAATTTTCCAAAAATCCAATGTTGAATTGGCAAATATGACAAATCAAAGCACTTACCCTGAGGGAACCTCATATTAGACAAACATTTGGCACCCATCGCCAAGGCAAGATGGTGATTGAAAACTGGGATGTTTTTGATTGTTACACAAACCATGACCTAAAATGGATGATCCCCTCATCTTGAGAATAAAAGGAATGCTTTAAAGCTGGAAGGGACAACCACTCTAAAAGATCCACTCCTTCTGCACATGCCATCTGTGCTGCTAAGACATGTAAAACCAAAGGTGCGTTTGGAGCTAAATCTGCTGTGAACTTTGAGGGAAACAATGGCCAAGATTTAATTTGAGGAAATGACCGTAACCAGATCTGTTTCATATGATTTGGATGGGCAAAGTATGGGATTGGTACTTAGAAAATTGAGAAAAACTTTCAATGCTCCCTTCACAAATTCATATTTGAAGTAAAAGCTGCACAAGTCCTGGTAGGTTTGGGCCTGCTGGTGCACCAACTTCCGTGGCTTGAGGAAATAGAGGAGAGCCTGGTTGTCCATACACACAGTCAACTCGCTATGAGCACCCTGCAAAAGATACCACCAGTGGATTAAGGCTCATGCCATGGCTGCCAACTCCTTGTTGTAGATAGCCCAGTATTGCTCATTGGAAGAGAACTTTTGGGAAAAATAGATAACCGGGTGTTCCAACCCATCATGCTCTTGGAGCATGACAGCCCCAACCATGGTGGAAGATACATCACATGCTACAATATAGTATTTGGAGGGATCTGCATGCTTAAGGAAGGGAGGCGACAATAACACCTCCTTAAATAAATAAAATGCCTGCTAGAACTTGGCGTCCAGAAAAAGGTCATTTTTGCTTGTAAGCAGAAGCATTGGTGTGGCTAACTGAGAGTGTGTGGGAGAGAATTTTATCAGGAATGTACGGTACTTAAGAAGCTTCTCAATTGCTTCTGAGTCGTTGGAGTTGGCCACTAGTGGATGTCATCCAGTTTTCTGGGCGGAATTGTGTACCCATCCTTTAATACAAGATATTCAAAAAGTTGAATTCTTTTTAATAAAATTCACATTTTGATGACTTGACGATTAAACCAGCCTTATACAGGACAGCCACTACCGCATATAAGACTTTTTCATGTTGTTTGGGGAAGGAGAATGAACCAGGATGTAATCAATATATGCGACTGCACAGGTGAACTGTAGATCACACAGCACACTATCAATCATCCGTTGGAATGTTGCAGGTGCATTCTTCAGCCTGAAAGGCATCACTCGAAATTGGTACATGCCTCATCTAGTCTGGATAGCAGTAAGACATTCCTAACCTTCTGCTACCCAAATTTGATTAAAGGAGTTAACCAGATTGAGTTTCAAAAACACTCGTGACTTAGCAATTGCTTGGCCAATTATCTGTTCCAATGGCACTAGATAAAGATTGTAAACCATGATATTGTTGAGGTGACCGTAATCCATGTAGGGACAAAGGGAACCAGCTGCCTTCTTGTAAAATACAATAGTAGAGGCAAAAGAGGATGTCTCCTTGAACTACCCCTTTTTTAACTTGTCATCTTACCATTCATTAAAAGCATCATTCTCTACCTTATGTGTGTACAGTGGGCAGTTTATATTCACCACCTCCACCGTTGTCCAAAAATTCAAATCAAATTCCATATGTGGGAGAAAGCGGAGAGCCTTTTTTAATCAAAAATGCTCTGGTAGCTCATCAATGCTGCAAGAAAATCCGGTGGAAGACCTATGGGAGAAATGAATGTTTTAACAGACATAAGGCTTTGAGCTTTATTGAGGGTGCCCAGAAATGGGAACTTGACTTCCACCTGACTATTGGAAAATGACAACATGTTAGATTCCAGGTGGCTTCTCACATGCTGCCAACGCCACCAACCCACACCCAAAATTACTAGAAACACAAAACTAGCCACCAAAAAGAAGAAATTACAAAAACTAAACTGGTGAACTGAGAATGATACTGAACGCTGTACTTTGTAAGATGGCTGGGAGGCCAACAAAGTTGACTAACACCGCTGGCCCCAGGTTCAAGTCTAGATCCAGCTGCTGGGCCAACTACAGACTCATGAAGTTACCCAATGCTTCAGTGTCCATCAAGGCCTCAAAGGACTCCTGGTGCGCCCCAATGCTAATTTTTATTGGTGATAAAAAGTAGGCTTGGTTTTGTTTATTGATGGATGCAGTCAATTCTGCTGACAATAAAGAAATTGCAACTAAATTAGGGAGAGGAACAGGTTTTTTAAGGAGCAAAATTGGAGCAAACAAGATGGACCACTTTCTACCCATGCTGGTCTTCCATTGACTTACATTCAGGTGATCTGGAGCAAACCAGCTTAGGAACGGGGGCGGCGTTGGGCCCTGGAACCAAAATGGGTATTGATTTGATGTTAGGATTAGAACCTGAGGCCATGTCAGCAAATCCAATCATGAAATTTCTCATTTTGATGGTGGGGTTTATGGCGGAGAGCTGCATTAATTGAAGTTGTTACCTTGCAAATATGATCCACAGTATTCATAGGGGTGGAAAATTTTTTTAGCACTAGTGGTTCACAACACAAAAAGGGGGAGCCACCACGCATCTTTATCTGTAAATGGGCCAGACAAAGAGATTATTACGAATAAAAAAAACCTATTATAGACACCTCAGCAACAGGCTAGGAAGCCATAAAGAAGATGATGATGCTATAGCGAAACTTTTGTCTGGCGCCCTCTTTAGCTGGCAGACCATGGCGGACAACATTGGTGTAGGAGCATCAGCAACATGAGGCATAATGAGGTATAATTGGGGGTTTTCTTTGTTGAAAAGTCTGGCAGTGTCCATTTCCTTAATTTATTGAGCAAGTTGCTGCTAGTGAAAGTGATGAGAGAAGGTACACAATTGAATGACTTGATGCGCCAGTGGGTTTCAGGATAATTGGGGTTAAAAAGAGAAGTTTTTGCTGTGTAGATGCAAGCGCAGCTCGCACCAAAAGCAAGCTCCTCAATTTTATACTTCACATCTTCCTCAAAATCATGAGGAAAATTGGGTATAGGAATACCCTCAACAAGTGGCTCCATCACCTCATGAAGTTTCTGGAGAAGTAGGGTGTTATCAGGGAAGCTGCAGACTAAACTGCCATTTTATTGATATTTTTATAAATAGGAAAACCATTTTCGAAGGTGAAAACAGTGGGGATGCAAATTTGGAGGGTCAACAAAAACTCCTCCTAAGCAAAATCTGGTTTCACATGGTACAGCTGTTCATCCTCATCAATCCATTTGAGAGCCTCAAATGGATTGTATTCAGCCAGCACTGGGCCAGCCACCAGAATAGGGGCAGTATAAGGAGCTAATTGGCCATATGCAGTCAACCACGGCAGCTCAGCTGAAACTGGTTCAGCCAACAACTCAGGATTCCATAACCTGGTAAAATTTCAATTCAAATTTTTAGAACTTTTGTTTTGATTGCTGACACATTTGGAGCAGATCCAAATTGCCCTAAGGTTGGGGGCAGGAGAATCAAGCCCCATTCAAAAATTGGGGTGAAACATCCACAGGCCTGATGCCTGAGGGATGAGCAGTGGAAGCAGTGGAAGTGAAACTGTGAGGCACTTGCACTTTGGGGGTGGATTAAATACCATGATGAGCAAAGGCCACATCAAATGAAGTTTGGAAAAATTCTTGGAGTACATCCTGTGGAGATCCAGCGCTGGGGCTTGCTCACAGAAATCTGAGACAAAAAACGCCATGCTAGGAGCTTTGGTGTTCATAGATAATAAATGAAGCAGACGTTTGGAATGCGGCACATGAGATCTCAACACTCCTGACACTATGGCAACAAGTGAGGAAGGGTCTCCTGCCCAGATGGCAGAACATAAAAGACCTTGCACCCACTGGAAAGCTTCACCTTCAACAGAATCCAGAAGGGTTACAATCTGCTGAGCGTTTGTCAGTGCAGAGGTAATGTTTTGTACAATTGTGGACTGCATATGTGCCTTGACAAGGGCATCAAGGACCTAATTTGAAACCTCTTTGGAGGAAAAATCTAAATTTTTTACTCAAGGGAAGTCCAAGGGGACAGTAGAGAGTAATGGGGCAATACGACCATGAAGGAATTTCTCCAAAGCCATCTGGAGCTGATTACAAATTGGCTATTTACATACAAACAACAGAAGGCAGGCTACTGACTGCATTTTCATATGTTTGAAAGTGACCACTGCTGCGCCCATCTCAACAAGGAGGTCAGAAGTGGACAGAAACAGTATAGTCAAATATGTCAGGAAAACGGCAGATAAAGTTTAGACTGGCCTGCCAGTTGGGATGCAGAAGCACTAAAAAGGCGAGCCAGAATTCCAAGGGAATTGATTCTCAAACAACGTTTAAATGTACTGGGAGATAATAACAGCTGAGTGTCAATGGGCCGCAAATGTAAAAAATAACCTGGCAAGAAACCAGGCTGTTGCAGCTCCAGAGCTAATGGGCCTGGGCATAGAAAGTTGCAAGATCAGGTTGGATGGTTTAATCTTATCAAGAGTGGAACTGAGTACAGCAACATTGGCAATGGTGCAGATACTTGCCTGTAGAAGAGACAATTTTGTCCAAAAATGCTGAGATCTTGCTGGCGGATTGCCACACCAATCATTGAAAGTTTCACCAAATTCTTAACATGATAAGTCTAATTGACTTTGGTGGAGACCAGAGTTAATGAAATGACTGGGTAGCCCAGTCAATATGAGGCCCAAGAGGCCACAATAAAATTGTTGCTGAGATTTGGTAAAGAAGAATTCAACCTTTCTAAAATATAATGGAGCTTGGGAAGATTTTTAATGGCTTTTAAAATAAGATAATTGAATATCAATTTTCTCAGTGTGTTATTTCTGCTTAAATAGGTGATTGATTGGGTATTAACTTAGGAAAGAGCAGAATTGGGCCCTCAAGATTTGACCTACGCAGTGAACTTTGAGTGAGGGGAAAAACTAACTTATTTTGAATCAATTTATAAAGTATTGGTGGCAGTCTGAGTTGTTATCAGTTTGTCTACAGATGCCCAAATTGCAGAAATGTTGCAGTTCTGATGATTGGAGAAATGGCGTCTCATCTGATAGGAAACAGGAACCTCCCAAGGCTACCCCACGTAGGGGTGGTCTTAAGAGGTCAGGAATAGGTTTGGGGCTCCCAACCCACCCACACCCAGTCACTCTGGCGTCCATTTGACCAAGCGAGATTTTTCAGATGAAGATTTTGATTTTTTTGGGAGGGTTCAACGCTGGCAGCTGCCTTTGACCATGGCCCAATGCCATCAGCGAGTTTCATCAAAGATTTGACATTTGACGCTTTATACGCCAAAGGTACATGGCCGTCAGGCTTTGTTGCTGATGGTTTGGTGCTATCAGGCTTTGATGCCAAAGGCTTGTTGCTGTAAGACACATTCAACCCTTACAACCCATGTGGATGCCAATTCTCCAATAATTAATTACAAATTCCCTTAATTAACAGTACCAATTCGTCCAAAGTTATTACTGGGATAGGTATTGAGGTCCTCAAAGGGTAAGCTGTGACCCACCTCTCATCTAACACATGGGCGAGGTCTCCCTGGGAGACAAGAGGGGCAGCTGGCCTTCTCAAACTTTTTTGGATGGGAAAGGGAGTGTCACCCAGTCTAAGTATAGGAGGCGCTTCCCCAGACTTACAGTTTGGCTCATCTCCTCCTTATCCTTGTTATCACTCTCACAATTATATCATCTAACCATGACACATTTAAATATTGAATATTATAGAAATTTATTATAAAATACTATTTAAAGGAAAATAATGTCCATAACCATGCTATCTCCTCATATCACTGCTGTACTAATACTCCTAGTTCACCATTTTTTATTATATTTTTAAAATTGTAGATATTATCTAAAGCTGAATATTGTTTTGTTTACATGCTTTTTATATAGTAAAATGTATTATACAGAAGGCTTGAGATAGACTATATAGCAAAAACCTTATATTATATTTAAAATGATTTTAGGGCACCACACAGTTTTATTAAATCTTACAAATATGTTTCCCAAATAGTGCATTATATGTTGTATGTCACGTTTTACGTATTTTAAGTATTTAAGTCATTGATGTATTTTCCTAAACTATAGAAATTTTCTAGTGTTATAAATACTCTATAAAGTATAATATATATTAGTGCTCACACAGTTAATTTCTACTAAACCTTGTTTACTCTGCTAACATTTCACATTTGAAAATGTAAAGTTCAGTTTTTACTTGATGCAAGAAACCTTTTAATGTTCTGGTACTACTTACGTGAGAAAGAATATCTAGTATCACTATACATAGTCACAAGCCATAGATATATTGTGCAATAGTTACACCAACAGAAAGCTGATTTGAGCTTTTACTAATTGTTGTAATTTTGAACAGTATTGCTAGGATCCGTTGGGCTATTTGCACAGGCCAAGCCCTCTGAACAACAGACGGACAATGTGGAGATTGTTGGTCCTTCAGACACACTTGAAAATATATTAAAAAATAGGAGCATTTGAAAAACTGGTTCTTTTATTTATTT
>JAKSZP010003274.1:0-47227 GCA_022478985.1 Massospora cicadina
ATATTTGCTCAAGCCTGAAATCACACCTGGAATCGGGCAAATAGCCACAGAATTCACACAATAAATACCTCTGAAACTACTCTGAATGTACTTATGTAAACATAGCAGTGAACAAGGTGCAAGTTTGGGCCATTGTCAATAGTGGCGCGCAAATCAATATAGTCAGTACAAAGTTGTTTAAAAACTGAAAATTGCACCCAATGTTGCCCACTGTCAGAAATATGGAATGGCTGGAGCACATACAACCAAATTGCTGGGCGCCTACAGTACCCTACCTATCAGATTCATATCTATTGTAGTAACAGCCCTGTTGTAGAATTGCCAATTATAAACTATGATATCCTAATTAAACTGGTTTCCTAAGAAAATATGGAGTTGTTACCAATTATAAGGACAATACTCTCACCATCCTTGGCAAGAGTTTCCATTTTACTATAACCAGGATAAGGCAGTTGAGAAAAAACTCAGCTTATTCATAAATCTGGCATGCAAAGATGAAGTTGTCCCAATTGAGTATTCCAAAGCTTGGTCAAAGATAAAACCACTTCCCCCACTCATATTGATGAGTCAAATGGCATTCCACTTTGATCAAATAGACCATCACCATACCATCTGGAGAACAAGTAATCGTTCCAACAGGACTAGCAATTAATATCCTAGAAGGACTTTACGGTGAGTTATATCAAACATGGCCTATATCTCGATTTGAAACAAACATTGCCCCTGGTATTATCATTCTGGGCCACGGAGAAATACATATCTTATGTGTAAATCTGCAAAATTGGCCCATTTCCATCAGGCGACATCAAATAATCGCTTTTCTACATCTGTTCCCTACCACGGAAACTCACTCATTCCACAAGTTTGGAACTTTTGTCAAATTAGGCTCCCCAATAAGGACCAACTCAGCATAAATAATGTTGTCTTATGGCCAATTTAAGCAACCTGACCAACTCTGAGAAAGGCCAAGCTCAGGAGTTTTTTTAAAATATTGGGAAATACTTGCACAAGATGATTTTGACTTAGGATGTGCTAATGGTGTCACCCACAAAATTGATACTGGAGATCATAAACCTATTTGATTACACCCAATTAGACGCTCAAAATCATCAGAAGAAGCAGTATCCAAGGAGCTTATGAAGAAAAAGGATGGAAGCAACCAAGTAGTCATTGACTATTGGAAGTTAAACATCACAAAGAAGGACTTGTACCCACTGATATGTATCAATGATGCCTTGGATAGGCTAGGGGGTGCAAAGTTCTTCTTGGCAATGGGCCTTATCGGCGGATATTGGCAAATAGATCTTCCCAAAGAGGAGTGCTATAAATGTGAAATTATAACCCAAGAGGGCCTATTCCATCTGACGAGACTGCCTCAAGGGCTCTGCAACGCCTCGGCCACATACAACAGGCAATGGACACAATAATGGGTGATTTAAAATTTTCACGTATACTAGTGTATATTGACAATATCAAAGTTTTCAGCCGCACTTTTGATGACCACCTGGAACACTTAGAGGAGGTTTTCAAAAGGCTAGCTGCTGCAAAGTTAAAAATCAAGCCCAGAAAATATCAGTTTTTCAAAGACCAACTGGAATACCTCAGATTTGTGATAGATAAAGTGGGTCTTTGGCCCCAACCCTTTAAGTTGGATGCCATTTCCAAAATGAAATGGCCCAAATCTAAGCGCGATATTCAAGTATTCCTAAGCATGATTGGGTACTATTGCCAATTTATCACCAACTTTGCACAACTTGGAGAGCCGCTCTTCTATCTGCTTAAAGATAAGGTCCCATTTGACTGGACTCCAGCTTGCCAGGATGCGTTTGACTAACTCCAATTGGCCCTATTAATTGCGCCTGTTCTTTGATACCTGGACTTTGATTGTGAAATTATTGTCTAAACTGACGCATCCCAAATGGCAGTGGGGGCCGTGTTATCCCAAGTTGGAGAAGACGGTGAAGAACATCCAGTTGCCTTTGCTAGTCAGACCTTAAACATTCATGAAAGGAACTACACAGTGATGGAACAAGAATGCTTAGCTGTCATATATGCTTGTAAGCAATTCCAGGTCTACCTTCATGGCACTCATTTCAAAGTTGTTACTGATCATGCTTCCCTAAAATGGTTAAACATCTTAAGAGAACCTGAGGGCCGATTAGCCCGCTGGGCATTAAAGCTTAAAGCCTATGACTACACCATCGAGCATTGTGCAGGCGCAAAACACCAAAACGCTGACTGTTTATCCTGACTACCCACCATTGCAACACTTAGTTGGGCTGCTGATGAGTTGTTTATAAAAATGATCAGCGGAGAGTATCAAGATGAGCCCAAATCCGCCCAAAAAATAATATTGGATCTACAAAAAAATACAACCATCGAAAACAGGACACTTTACAAGAAATTGAGGACAAAAAGTCCATTTTCTAAGACCATTGGCCTGAACAGACCTAGTAATGGCACCGTATAAGGCCATAGGGCATGGCGGATTCAAGAAAATGAAAGAGCATCTGAAGCAATTCTATTACTGGGATTCAATGCATTTTGACATCCAAGAAACGCTAGAATGCTGTGCAGAGTGCCAAGGAAAAAAACGTTCCAAAAAAGCACATCTTACCAGCTTGTTCAGCCCAACTTTGCCTGGCATACTGTATCTATCGATGTTGTTGGCCCCCTTCCAACAAGAAATATGAAGGCCAAGTACATAATCATAGCTATCAACCACTTGAAAAAATGGGTAGAGGCCAAGGCCATTTGGGAAGCTGAAGCGGCAACCACCGCCAAGTTTGTACTTGAAAACATTATCCACAAACATGGACGCCCTCAGGTATTCTGACCATTAATGGAACCAACTTTAACGCCAACATCCTTGCCAAGCTCAACCAACTAATGGAAGTATGAGGTGTGCTTTCTACTCCCTATCACACTGAAACTAATGGGACTGTTGAGCGTTCAAACAGGATGTTGGTGAATATTATCCAAAAATTAACCTCATCCAAACCATCCGAATGGAGTACATATCCAAGTTTGGCAGTCTTCAACTATATCTCCTACCATTCATCAACCAGGATGTCTCCATTTCAAGTACTATATGGTAGACACTCAGTCCTATAAACGCTGCTATATTCGACCTAGAGGATCCTGGCGAAAACACTTACCCTCAGTATGTTGAGAAGCTTGCAGATGCCTTAATCAAACTACAAGCTCAAGCCTTCAACAACAGTTTTGCAGAGAAAAAGACCCGACGTCAAAAGGACCTAGAGAATCACTATACATTGGCTGAGTTCGAAGTTAATGACGAAGTTCTATTTTGTAACGCCCACAGATTGGGCTAAATGCAAAAGTTAGATTACATCTGGGTCAGGACATTTGAAGTGAATGAGAAAACGTCAAAGTTCATATATACAATCAAGGATAATAGAACTGGCCATATATACAACCAAGTCCATGCAAATTTATAAGAAAGTTTAACAAGTGGGCTGATTTTTTTATTTTATTGTGGGGAAGGCTGACCAGGGGACAGACACTTCTGATAAGACATCATAGAAAAAGAAACTCCTGCAAGAGGAGGGCACCACAGAGAAGCTAATGCTATCTCCTGTTGCCAGAGGGAATGCCAATACTGGGAGAGAGGGTCATGTATATAGGGGCAGGCGCCACTATTGAGCACGTGTGTAGGAAGGGGTCTGAGTTAATGAACCAAACCAGGAACCAGGATGAGACCATCAGGCGGCGACGTGGTGGGAGGTATCCAAACATCCACGCTTGAAAGTGGTCCACTAAGTGTGACCTGAACCGGCGTACAGCTTCCTGGAGGGTGGGGGTGGAGCCTTAGATGGCATCCAAGACAATCGTGTGGATAGTCCACATAACAATTGCGACCACCAAGGCACAAAGGGAGGGTGGGAGAGGGGAGGCCATTGACAAAGCAAACATGTCCCTAGACATACTGAAGGGCTGTGCCTGATCCTGGCAAAGCAGACGTTGCACCTCACGCCATATCGCTTTAGATGGAGGGCACTTTTCCAGGCGGCGAAACAGCATTCTGTACTGGCCACACATGACACAGGATGAGTGCAAAGCGTTAGAGCATTCAGCAGTATGGTATACCCATCTCAAGCAGCACCACACATGGAAACGGATATGAGGCTGAAGAAGAGGGTGATGGGCGTACTTCCAAATGGTTCTCTGGGTATCAAGGGGATAGGGGATGTCCATCATGTCCAGGTAGTCCACCTTGGACAAGGTATGGGGCCTCATGGGTATCACTCTGTTCAGAATGGGAATTCCCTGTACCTCCTGGGTGAACCGAGGAGAGGTGCGCCCCCTCTGGGCGGTGTGCCCACTAATACAAATCCTCCACTCAGCGCTCTGCATGGAGAGGAGGATCCTTTTGAAGTGGG
The DNA here is from genome assembly GCA_022478985.1 of Massospora cicadina. Taxonomy (NCBI): domain Eukaryota; kingdom Fungi; phylum Entomophthoromycota; class Entomophthoromycetes; order Entomophthorales; family Entomophthoraceae; genus Massospora; species Massospora cicadina. The sequence continues at coordinate 4,404 of JAKSZP010003274.1, forward strand.
GTGACGTCCTATGTGGGCCCGCTGTCAAAGGATGGGAAGCCAGATAATTCAACAGAGAGTGTGGGTGGGACGGGTTGGTGAGGCCCAGGGTGTGGGAGAAGTTGGAGCGGGCCACGCGGGACCAGTGTTGGGCTGAAATTTCAGGGTTGGTAACAGCAGCGATCCAGGTGCCAGGATTTTGGCAGCATGAGCCTCAAAGTTAAGCAGGCCCATACCACCACTATGGTGAGGGCCAAACATGACATCCAGGCGCACTGGCAGTGGGCGGCCCAACCAAAGCCACCCTTGCAGAAGGGCATATAGTGATTTGAAGAAACTTGGGGGAAAAGCGATGGCTTGGGCCCCAAACCAAACTTTGGAGAGGAGCATAGAGTTGGCTAGTACTACCCTGCCTGTAAGGGAAGTCTGACTGGCTCCGAGGGAAGCTATGAGTTTCATCACATTGTCTAGAATATGGTTTTCCATCACCGTTGAGGCGTACCCACCTGCCTCCAGCCACGCCCCCAAATGGCGGACAGGGCTCACGGTGGGGCTTGGCACAAAGGGGAGCACAAGTGGGGCGGTGTGGGGTGGCAGAGCAAGCTAACTCATTCGCTAGCCAATGGGGCGGATAGGAAACAGGGCGCTGGGGCCCAGCGGGTTTGGCACCGACCAAGGAGAATGACTTTGGTTTTGGAGGCGTTGAGTGCAGCATTACTTACCCTGGAGTAAACCTGGATAGTAGCTTCAAGCGCGCGTGCATCATGATTGTTAGACATCCCAACCACACAATCATCAGAAAATGCCAACATCTTGACTGGGGCTTGGCCTTGCACATGGACCCCAGTAAGGCAGGCATTCAAATTTTGAAGAAGTGGGTCAAGGCTGAAGTTATACAAGATTGGGCTAAGAGGGTCCCCTTGGCATAGGACCCTTTGAAGGCGGACTACATCTGTGAGAAAGCCAGGGCCACGCACAGTCATTGTAGCAGATTCCATTAGCAACATCACCCAATTGATGAAGCGAGGGGGTAGGCGGAACTGGTGGAGGCAGGCCCTGAGGTAATCCCAGTTAACTATATCATAGGCCTTCTATTGGTCTAAAAATTCAAGTGCACTAGAGGCTGTGGACTGACAGACATTGGCTACGGTGTGTATGTTGTCCCAAATCGACCTTCTGGGTATGAAACCGAATTGTTCAGGGGAGATGAGAGCAGAGGCAGCAATCCCTAGACGGTTAGCCATGATTTTAGTAAAAAGTTTAGTATCAGTGTTGGTGAGAGAAATGGGGCTCTAGTTGGCCAAGTCCAGTTTATCCCCTTTTTGAATAGTGTAATGGTGTAGGCCTCTTGCCCTCCTGGTAGGAGGCGCGTTTCCAAAAGGCTTTGGTTAAGAGAGGCAAGCAGCAATGGGGATAAATCCTTGAAATACTTCTTATAGAACTCAAAGGAATGCCGTCTGGGCCTGGGCATTTCCTATACGGTGCACTGTAAATGGCAGACCAGAGTTCATCTTGAGTAATTAAATTTGTCAACTCTGGGAAATGGGAAATGGTTCAGATGTGTGCACTTTCGAGAAAATTTGCCATTTCAGCTGGCTGAATTGGTTTAGATCAATACAACTCGGAGTAATAGTTTTGTATTTTGATCACCACTTTGGCCGGCATATCCGCTACGGAATTGTCTGGCCTTCACACCTGTGTGCAGGTCAATCTCTGGCGCGGTGCAAAGAATTTTCAAAAAAGTAAGTGGAGCATGTGTCACCCCCTGTAATGTGTTTAGCTTTTTACTGAACACAAACCTAAAGCTTGTGTTGTCACACTAGAGCGTTAAAGTGGGTGGCTACTTCCGCCCACTTGCAACCCCAAGCTGGGCTGTAGCCCGCGGCTGGGACGTTGGACTCCATGTGGTACAACTCTGACAGAGCGCGCGAAATGACCGCTGAGGCAGACCGTGAGCAGTGGGAGGAAAGGTGGCGAGCCTGGTGGATTGTGCTCGCCTTGAAGGTAGACCATGTGGAAATTATATCTGCACAAATGTTGCAACAAACTCTGAAGTTGTGGCTGCAGATTCCACCCATGAGGAAAATCCTGGCGTTGCAATTTTGGTCAGGAGAAGTTTGCACCATTTCAGAGCCTGAGCTGCTGGGTTGGATAAACAGAAGGATATTGATACCATCCTGTGGTCAGAGAAATCAATTTTCATCATGGTGAAATGGAAAATTTGGGTACAAGTTTTCAATGGCGCGAGGATAAGGTCAATGCGGGGCATGGACCTTAACTGGCCGTTGTGGACGTGGGGGCGCGACATGTTTTCAAGTAGTGGAGTGTGACGCGGCAGAGTATTGACCAACCCTAGGGTGGCTTTGAGAACGCGGAGTTCTACATGCCCCTGTGGGGGTGTAGATGATGAGGGCCAGCGGTCTGTAGATGGGCTCAACCAGCAGTTCATATCACCAATGACAAAAGGGTCAGGGGGCAATGGAATGGAATTGACAATGAAAAAATTCCCAACATTCTTGTGCACAGGTTGGGGCATAAACATTGACAATAGCGTGCACTTCGTCATCCCACAAAAAAGTGACAAAAAGATGCAGCCATTTAGGAATGGATTTGATGATATAAATTTAAATTTTTTGTTCACTCTAACTAGCACCCCACAGTGCTCAGACCGGAAAGAGAGAGAAGGGAGGAGCATGGATTTCCATGTATCCTCAGAACCGCATGGACAGTGGGTTTCCTGAATGGCCAGGCTGTCCACAGGTAAATTATTTTGTAAAAAACTCAGTTTACTAGCTGGGATGGCAAGGCCTTGAGTCCAGCGATGTTCAACGTCCCTAAAGTAAGGGCTCCCCATCACACCTTAGGTGCGAGGGGAAGGGCACCCAAGCCCTTCAGCCTCCTCAATTTCTTCATGGCGCTTGATGGCACCCTGGGTATGTGATGCTACTGTGTAATTGTCAGAATGGTTATCTTTAGCAGTTGGGTTCACATTGGCTTTTGCCTTCGCTTTTTTCCCTAATGCAAGACGAGATTATTGTGGTGTGTGAATTTGCCGTGTACCATCACTTGGAAGTGGAATATCAGCTGGAAAGTTGGTGACCAATTCAGTTCCAATTGATGCTTAGGTGTGTAACGCACTGGCTCAGTCCAATGAGCCACGAATGAGTTAAGCAACAGGATCCATGTTAAAGACCATAGGGCTGACAGGACTCCTGATACTACTCTCCTGGTGCGCGCGCTACAAGATTGGACAAGCACCCCCTGGAAGACAGTTGCAAGTATACTTAACCCCAGCAACATGCCTTGACTCCAAGACTAGGTATAGAAGGAGGCAATAGCCCTCCCAAAATCACTCTCAAAGTCCAACTCTTGTTGATTTAAGCCAAACATGGCTGCAGTTAGGCAATATCTTTAAAATAAACCCAAATTATAAATATACGAATTTTAGGTTCTTTTATTCAATATTTAGCCAAGTTGATAGAAAACAGAACTGAGGAGCCTCCAGCTCCCAGTTCCTTCCCTATATACACATGTTAAAAGCTAAAATAAAATATAATATAAGCTTATGGTGCCAGCTTGAATGATGTTTGGTGTAAACTTTACAGCAGGATCGCGGAATCTTTACTCAATGGTTTCATGTCAGTTCCGATCCTCAACAGTTCCGCGCCAGTTTCATTTTAAATCCCAATTGAACCGTGAAACTCCCAAGCACCCATTTCATTCCTTTCTCGATTTGAATCCAAATCGAATCTTGAAACTACCCATTTTACTCGTTTTCCATTTTGTTCTGACTTGGACGCCCATCTTGCTCCTTGGCCTACTCCAAGCTCCAGCCCCTTAGGCGTCCTTGCCAGAACCAACGCCCCCTCCTCCTTCATACATACAGACACAGCCTGCCCTGTCTTACCAAAGATCAGGGCAATGTGATGCTGAGGATAAACCTCAACCGTCACAAGGTGCATTAGTCAGGTGAAATGTCTCGCCCAGAGTGTGTTAAGCTTGGTGGGGGGGCCAATCAGCTTGGGCGTCCCAATCTGATTGGTCAAGGGATTCATGTGCTGCTTCCACCACGAAAGTCTCAATGTCCTCCCGGAGCTGGGATGGCAGGATGGCGGAAGCAGTTTTGGCTGCCTCCTTGGCTGCCACCTTGCAGGCCTGTTTGGCCTTCTTCCACTCTTGTGGGTATATTGGCTTTACTAGGATGTAGCATCCTTGCGCTCCCCATGGGAAGGCTGCCTTTGTGTCAGATGTCAGTTCATAACGGGCTTCTCAACCACCCATTGAATCTGAGGGAAACTCTTGATATATAATGCCCTCCTTGGTGGGGCAGGTGTGGGCCTTGTGGCCAAAAGCGGTACAGAATGTGCAGATGATAGGTGCGCTGTCCACGGTGACCATGAAAGGGTGGGTGTCATGCCCATTGATGTTGACAAAAGCAGTATGTGGGATTTGGGTCAGATCCTTCACTATCCCCTTGGCTGGGGTTAGGACTGCAATTGCTTTGCCAGTGCACAGGTTTGGCATTAGCATAAAGCACTGCATTTTGAAGGATTGTATTTTGCCATATTTAAAGAGCTCAGCCTTCAGGTGTTGTTTGAGTATGGTACATTTGACTGTAGTGGGCAGAAAGTCAAAAGTTACGAAAATTTGATTTGATTTTGTCCAGTGGGTGTGCTTAGTTTCAATGACCAGCTGTCCATCTGGGAGGTCTACTACAATGCGCACCATTGCAGCTTCATCCGCTGCTTCCTTACTTTCAAAGCCAAGATCCAGACAACTGCGTGGCATGGAATGAGGTGCGACATACATTGCATTTGGTAAATGAGTGTGTACATCTCCACAAAACCTCTCCAAAGCGCCATCTGCTGAACATCCAGGAATACCCGCACCCCATGTTCCACTGATGAGAGTGGTTGGGAGTGCAGAGTATTGATGTACTGGTTGCATAGCGCTTGCCAAGCTAAAATTTCTGGGGAAATGGTAACTGCCAGTGCTTTATTAGGCTTATCTATTCCCCCGGGCTCACTGGGGAGTTTGCAAAATTTGGATATCATGGGGCCAACACCTGTGCCCTTGAATTTACTCGCCCAACTGCTCCCCACCGTTGGGCGCCAACTAATCTCCTCAATGAGATTATCAAACTTTTACCAGACTTGAATTGAATTTTGTTGCAAAAGTGTTTGAAACGAGAGAGAAAAGTAAGCAGGCTGATTAAGAAAAGAAAAAGTTGAAAAAAAACATAAAAACAAAACCAAAACCAAAACTAAAAAACAAAAAAAAACAAAAAATCCTTTATAATAGTTTTATTCTAATTAATATTTTAGTTTGCACCTGAGGTTGGGGAGAGTATCCAACTTCAAACTTGACGCGCATTCAGGCCATCATACTTCAGACTCATTTGGAGTTCCAGCTGAAGTTACCATATAGAAAAAACAACCCCATTCTCATTGGGCATTTGGGCTGATGAGAAAGGACCAACATAGGCTAATTGGGAATCATAGGACTTATGTTCAAGTCATGAAGGGGGAAATGTCAGAATCTGGTGGTTGAAATGAAAATAAGTCTTTGACAACCATCAGATTGGGCCAATTATCCTTTCAACGCTTGAGCTTACACCTATAATCTCACCTCAAAGCCTATTGCAATCATACAATTTGGGCTAAACATCTCAATGATAATTTGATCAATTATTTTAGCAGAGCACTCAGCCTGAATACGCTTGCATATTATGGCCAATTTTCTAGGCATTGTATCTCGGCAATTGGTCCCAATTATCAGGAACACAATCAACTCAATTGTATATAGAATAATTTGGGGATGACCCGAAGTTAATGTCTGAAAATACTGTGGACTTCAGATGAACAAAAAACGTAATCAATTTCCTGCCTTAGGTGAAATTCATATGTTGATCCACGTAATTGGCATGATAGCACTTGCGTGGACTGCCCATAAGGGGTTACCTAGTGCTATCAAGGAAGAGGCCTACTGAAGTCCTGATTAGGGGTGCATCATTTACTTCAATTGAGGCCAAAATTTCACAGAAGGTGTGTTTTGTCAGCAGTATGATAAAAATAAAATCCAGAAGATCTTAGGACAATTTTGCATGCTTTTATTGCAATTTTTGTACCTGAAATCCTCCCAATTTTGAGAGTATTTTGCCACTAATGAACCTAAGAAAAGGTTTCAGTTGTAGGCTAAACTGAGTGGTAAAATAGCTGTTGAAATTTTGTGATGGAATGTGGCCAGGAGAAGCCCTAGAGGTATAAATACTGGTGCCTAGCCTAATGAACATTATCTAATAAATAGCTTATACTAAAGTTATTTTTATTTTATCCCTTTCCTGATTTTTATTTAAATCCTAACTTTGAAGAAGTTTTGACAAACTGGAAGGATCAAATTCCCAGTTTGTATTGAAGCCTGACTCAGAAGAAGTTTGCAAACCTGAAGTGAAAATTACGCCCAAAATCAGCCAGAAGAGTTGAAGCAAATTTAGTAGGCCTAGTGAGTGTTTAGATGGTCTAAATACTGTAAACTACAGGCATTATTGAGGATCAATCATCAGAACTTTGCCCAAATAGATGTGCAGAATAACAATTTCTAAGCGAGCAATCGTCAGATTATGACAGCATCCACAAGCTCCTCAATGTACTGAGGATAAGTTTTTTGCCAGGATCCTCTAGGGCCAAATATAGCAGCGTTGGTAGGGCCAGGTGTCTACCAGATAATACTCGAAACAGAGACATCCTGGTTGATGAATGGTAGGAGATATTATAGGTGAAGACTGCCAAACTTAGATAAGTACTCTATTCAGATAGTTTGGACGATGTTAATTTCTAAATAAAGTTCACCATTGTCCCATTTGTGCGCATGACAGTCCCATTAGTTTCAGTGTGATAGGGAGTAGAAAGCACACCTCATACTCCCATTAGTTGGTTGAGCTTGGCAAGGATGTTGGTGTTAAAGTTGTTTATGTTATCAGTCAGAATAACCTGGGGGCATCCATGATTGTGGATGATGTTTTCAAGGATGAACTTGGCAGTTGTTGCCACTCCATTTTTTAAATAGCCTTGGCCTCGACCCATTTGGTCAAGTGGTTGATAGCTATGATTATGTACTTGGCCTTCATATTTCTTGTTGGAAGGGGGCCAACAACATCGATAGATACAGTATGCCAGGCAAAGTTGGGCTGAACAAGCTGGTAAGATGTGCTTTTTTGGAACGTTTTTTTTCCTTGGCACTCTGCACAGCATTCTAGCGTTTCTTAAATGTCAAAATGCATTGAATCCCAGTAATAGAATTGCTTCAGATGCTCTTTCGTTTTCTTGAATCCGCCATGCCCTATGGCCTTATACGGTGCCATTACTAGGTCTGTTCAGGCCAATGGTCTTAGAAAATGAACTTTTTGTCCTCAATTTCTTGTAAAGTGTCCTGTTTTCGATGGTTGTATTTTTTTGTAAATCCAATATTATTTTTTGGACGGATTTGGGCTCATCTTGATACTCTCCAATGATCATTTTTATAAACAACTCATCAGCAGCCCAACTAAGTGTTGCAATGGTGGGTAGTCAGGATAAACAGTCAGCGTTTTGGTGTTTTGCGCCTGCCCAATGCTTGATGGTGTAGTCATAGGCTTTAAGCTTTAATGCCCAGCGGGCTAATCGACCCTTAGGTTCTCTTAAGATGTTTAACCATTTTAGGGAAGCATGATCAGTAACAACTTTGAAATGAGTGCCATGAAGGTAGACCTGGAATTGCTTTCAAGAATATATGACAGCTAAGCATTCTTGTTCCATCACTGTGTAGTTCCTTTCATGAATGTTTAAGGTCTGACTAGCAAAGGCAACTGGATGTTCTTCACCGTCTTCTCCAACTTGGGATAACACGGCCCCCACTGCCATTTGGGATGCGTCAGTTTAGACAATAATTTCACAATCAAAGTCCAGGTATCAAAGAACAGGCGCAATTACAGGGCCAATTGGAGTTAGTCAAACGCATCCTGGCAAGCTGGAGTCCAGTCAAATGGGACCTTATCTTTAAGCAGATAGAAGAGCGGCTCTCCAAGTTGTGCAAAGTTGGTGATAAATTGGCAATAGTACCCAATCATGCTTAGGAATACTTGAATATCGCGCTTAGATTTGGGCCATTTCATTTTGGAAATGGCATCCAACTTAAAGGGTTGGGGCCAAAGACCCACTTTATCTATCACAAATCTGAGGTATTCCAGTTGGTCTTTGATAAACTGATATTTTCTGGGCTTGATTCAGCTAGCCTTTTGAAAAACTCCTCTAAGTGTTCCAGGTGGTCATCAAAAGTGCGGCTGGAAACTTTGATATTGTCAATATACACTAGTATACGTGAAAATTTTAAATCACCCATTATTGTGTCCATTGCCTGTTGTATGTGGCCGAGGCGTTGCAGAGCCCTTGAGGCAGTCTCGTCAGATGGAATAGGCCCTCTTGGGTTATAATTTCACATTTATAGCACTCCTCTTTGGGAAGATCTATTTGCCAATATCCGCCGATAAGGCCCATTGCCAAGAAGAACTTTGCACCCCCTAGCCTATCCAAGGCATCATTGATACATATCAGTGGGTACAAGTCCTTCTTTGTGATGTTTAACTTCCAATAGTCAATGACTACTTGGTTGCTTCCATCCTTTTTCTTCACTATTAAAATTGGTGCTGCCCATGGATTTTTTGAAGGGACTAGCATGCTGCAATCAAGGAGTTTCTTAAGCTCCTTGGATACTGCTTCTTCTGATGATTTTGAGCGTCTAATTGGGTGTAATCAAATAGGTTTATGATCTCCAGTATCAATTTTGTGGGTGACACCATTAGCACATCCTAAGTCAAAATCATCTTGTGCAAGTATTTCCCAATATTTTAAAAAAACTCCTGAGCTTGGCCTTTCTCAGAGTTGGTCAGGTTGCTTAAATTGGCCATAAGACAACATTATTTATGCTGAGTTGGTCCTTATTGGGGAGCCCTAATTTGACAAAAGTTCCAAACTTGTGGAATGAGTGAGTTTCCGTGGTAGGGAACAGATGTAGAAAAGCGATTATTTGATGTCGCCTGATGGAAATGGGCCAATTTTGCAGATTTACACATAAGATATGTATTTCTCCGTGGCCCAGAATGATAATACCAGGGGCAATGTTTGTTTCAAATCGAGATATAGGCCATGTTTGATATAACTCACCGTAAAGTCCTTCTAGGATATTAATTGCTAGTCCTGTTGGAACGATTACTTGTTCTCCAGATGGTATGGTGATGGTCTATTTGATCAAAGTGGAATGCCATTTGACTCATCAATATGAGTGGGAAGTGGTTTTATCTTTGACCAAGCTTTGGAATACTCAATTGGGACAACTTCATCTTTGCATGCCAGATTTATGAATAAGCTGAGTTTTTTTTCTCAACTGCCTTATCCTGGTTATAGTAAAATGGAAACTCTGGCCAAGGATGGTGAGAGTATTGTCCTTATAATTGGTAACAACTCCATATTTTCTTAGGAAACCAGTTTAATTAGGATATCATAGTTTATAATTGGCAATTCTACAACAGGGCTGTTACTACAATAGATATGAATCTGAGAGGTAGGGTACTGTAGGCGCCCAGCGATTTGGTTGTATGTGCTCCAACCATTCCATAATTCTGACAGTGGGCAACATTGGGTGCAATTTTCAGTTTTTTAACCAACTTTGTACTGACTATATTGTTAGGCGCGCCACTATTGACAATGGCCCGAACTTGCAGCTTATTTACTGCTATGTTCACATAAGTACATTCAGAGTAGTTTTCAGGGGTATTTATTGTATGAATGCTGTGACTGCTGCCTGATTCCAGGTGTGATTTCAGGCTTGAGCAAATATCTGGGAAGTTATCTGCTAAGGTCTTCATGGGAATAGCTACTTGAACGTTGTTAAGTTTAGGTAGGTCGGTTTCATCTGGGTTGTAGGTCCAAACCCTGATCAATAATTTGCTTTGCGTAAGGTTTTGATACCTCTGCTTGGGCTTCTTTAGTTATTTTCAAGGGTTTAGTTGCTTTTGTGGTGGCTCAAGTAGTGACGATCATGACATTATTAGCCCCAATATGGTTGAGGTTATCTTTAGCAACATCTTTGGCCCTAAAGAGCTCATTAGGGTCAGGTGGAATGGTTTGAACATCGGTGGAGTTAGAGCATTCCACCTATACTCCACCTGCTCTTTTCCCGCCTCACTGTCACTGCCAATTTCTATAGAAAATTTGACCCCATGCCTTTTGTTGGATCGTCTATAGCATTTGCTAGCAAAGTGCCCCTTTTGACCACAGTAGTGACATGTAATCATCCCTTTTTGCTGTTTTTGCTTGAATATTTGGTTTGTAGTTAGAAATTTTTCCCTGATAAGACATAGTGTTGCTTTTTGGGCCTCAAAATCAGGATTTTTGCTGATCTTTGGTCCAATTAGGGTTTTTGAAATTATGTGAGCAGCTTATCAAGTAATTAGTAAGCTCTTGAATTCCAAGTCTCCGTTGAATGCAAGCAACATGACATTGTGAAGTCCACGGAAGGGCATAATTGTGTGCTCCATTGCAATCTTGGCTTTAAACTTATCTACGACATTGCACCCACGCAGAACTTGTGCCTCATGGAAAAATGTATCCACAAAGCCCTTAATAGTCTCATTCTGATTGAATAATTAAGGAGCTCTCTTTTTTGGGCTTCTAATTTCTCAGGCCCTCCAAACTGTTTTGTCACTGCAATTTTGGCATCCAAATAGAACCAATCATTGCCCAAATAGGGCATAAAAAGGTCACAGCTATGGGCATCAAGTGAGTTAATCAGTGCTGATCCTTTTGCATGGTCTGATGCTTCCTTCATTGCTTTTTCAAATTGCTTGAGGAAAGAGTGAACTTTCCCATCCTTATCAAATTTTGGTAAATTCAGTGGTTTGAAGTCATCTTGCCCATCTTTAAGCATAGGGGTTGTACTTCTTCTTGAACGTCTTGGAGTATCATCGCTCATAATTGGCCCTCTTTGCCGTTGGGGAGTATCTGGAGTTGGGAATGCTGCCAGTACTCTAGGCATAGAACGGATGTTTAAAATATCATTTTCTGCATCGGTGTCAATTTTTAGTGATTCAGTTTCTTGATATTGCTCTGAACTACTGGATTCTAATTCTTGAATTTGGCCCTTAGTATTTCCAAACTGTTTTTTGGCCGAATGGGCGGAGATTTTTCCTATTTTTCTTCTGTCAAAGCTGGGTGAGCATTGGCCACTTTGTTTTTTGAGGTTATCATGCTGTTGTAATTTGGCGGAATCATTGAGATACGCCATAAGGGGTTTTTGCACAGGGTTTAGCCCACTGAGCAATAGGACCAACGATATTATGATTGTGGCCCTTGGAAACAACAGAATAAATTTAATTTTTTAAATATGGAGCACTTGCTCCCGCTACATTATTTTATTTAATATAATATACCACAGCAGATTCTCGCTGTTTTGCTCGCTCTATCCTATTAACAACCTCCTTCTCTTAATCACCCATCTTGCTTATATACAGCGGCTTCAGACAATACCACTCTCATAGTTTGGAATATTTGGTTCCACCAATATTCTCGTTTTAGCTTGTTATTCTTTTAGTTCTCTATCTCCTAAATTTTAGGTGATTTAATTCATATTTGTCAATTGTCAACATCGCCCTATCACCTTATTTAGAGACGATCCAATAATAAATTCATTATATCATAATATTGCCTCATCTTGAGGCACTCAAATAATTGTAACTGATATCATTTTGGCAGATTCTTCCCAAACTGCACTAACTGTCCCAAGTTTATCATCCAGTCATATCGGAATCATGACATTACCCCTCCTTGACTGGATGATAAGGCTCCTATTGCTTGTATGGTCAGAGGAACTTCATGTGTACTCGGTTAATGACTTGGTCACTTGCAGGGTCTTTAATGGTATACGCATCAACCCCAGTTTTCTTTATAACTTTGAACGGACTAATTCAAATACTGCCCAACTTGTGTTTCCACCTGAACCCATGTTGGTCATGGAAAAGAACCATATCGCCTTCTTTGAACTGTGCCAACCCACTGACATACCTGATCGGCAGCCTGATTCCTGATCTTCTTGGCTAAGCTGAAGGAATATTCTTCAGTTTGCAGTTTGATCAGAATGTTCACGAGGTTAATCATATAGGGGTGAGGTTCCATTCCGCTGGTGTCTTCTACACATGAGTAAAGTAACTCAGAAGAGCCGGGTGTCAGCCATATAGTTATTGGAAGGGACTCTTCCCAGTGGCAGTTTGATAACTAATGTTATAGGTGAACATGGCAGTGGAAAGAAGGGAGGTTCAATAGGAAGGTCAATCCGTTACTAATATTTCATAGGATTTTCATCATAGTCCCATTCACTTGTTCGACCATTCCATTAGATTTAAGGTGGTATGGGGTCACAAGAACCCCGCAGATTCATATAAGCTCGTTCAGTTTGGGGAATATGTGCGAGGTGAAGTTGGTTCCGTTATCAGTGAGAATAAACTGAGGGCAGCCATGTCACTGAATAATGCATTCCATAAAAAACTTGGCCACTGTAACTGCCTCCAAATCTCATATCGCCCTCACTTTGACCCACCAGGTCAAGTAGTCAATATCCACAAGAATGTACTTACACCAGTTAGCTTCTGTTGGCAAGGGGCCAACAACATCAAGGGAAACCGTATGCCAAGCAAAATATGGTTTCACTACCTGATACAAAGTTTTACGGCAGAATGGCTTCTCCACTTGGCACTGATGGCAACAGAAAATGTTTTTGAGCACATCAAAGTTCATACTTTCCCAATAATACTGAGGGTGCAACAACTCCATTGCCTTGCGCACCCCACCATGTCCAACTGCCTTGTGGGCGCTCATAGTAATTCCTGGCCATGCTGAGGGTCATGGAAAATTCACTGTAGAATCACTAATCCACTTGTACAGTTCCCCATTCCATTGGAAGGTATTTGTTCGCATTTCATTCAACACTTTAATCACTAGGGGTGGTTTGTCATTGTACTTTCCGCTGAGCATTTTGTTGAACATTATGTCACTAAAACCGCCATAACTGCAATTGTTGGCAATTTTAAAAGCAATCAGCGTTTTGGTGTTTTGCTCTGGGTCAATGAAGAATATCAAAGTTGTAAGCTTGCAGATTTAGAGCCCATTGGGCTAGCCGCCCCTCAGGCTCTCTCAAATTCTGCAACCAGCACAACAATGCATGATCTGTTACAACCTTAAACTTTACTCCGTGCAAGTAAACTTGAAACTGCTTATACGCATAAATTACTGCTAAGCACTCCCACTCAGTTACAGTGTAATTTCGTTCATGGCAATTAAAGCTATGACTGCAGTATGACATGTGGTGCTCTTCCCCTCATAGTCCTTCTGAGACAGGGCCGCCCCAACAGCAGAAAGTGATGCATCTGTCTGCACTATATATTCCTTATCAAAATTAGGGTAAAACATGGGCGCACTAATTAGCGCTGTTTGAGGTGTATCAAAGGCACATTAGCGCCATTCCATCCATTTGAACATGGCATTTTTCTTTAGTAGCTCAAACAGAAGACCTCCAATGCAATTGAAATTGGGTATGAAGCGGCGGTAATAACCCACCATCCACAAAAACACCTGAATGTCCCACTTACTAACTGGCTTAGTCATCTTCCGGATAGCCTCCATCTTGGCAGGTTGGGGTCTTAGCCCAGTCACATCTACCACAAACCTGAGGTACTCCAGCTGATCATTAAAGAAGTGGCATTTCTGGGGCTTGATCTTGATATTGGCCTCAGCCAGTCAGCGAAATACCTCTTCCAAATGGGTAAGGTGTTCAGTGAACATGCAAGAGAAGATGGTAATATTGTCAAGGTACACAAGTACACATGAAAGCTTCAGATCGCCCAGAATGGTGTCCATTGCTCGTTGGAATGTAGCCAGGGCATTACCTAGCCCTTGTGGCATCTGAGTGGGTTGGAAAAGCCCTTTGGATGTGATTACAGCGCATTTATCTTGTTCTGCCATAGGCAACTCAATTTGCCAATAATTGGATATCAAATCCATTGCTGAGAAGTAGCGAGCTCCACCTAATCAGTCCAGCGCATCATCAATCCGTGGAAGAGGGTGTTGGACATTCTCCTTCTTGATTTGAAAAAAAGAATGTTGGAGGTATTAGTACTCCAAAATCTGCTACCATGATTGGCCCATCTCCTGCCCAATCATCAAATAATAATGTGGTTATCAATGATATGAGTAACAACGGCGAAAAGACCTTGGCGGATTCTCAGTGGAATCCTAACTATTGGAAAAATATAATCTATAATAAAAAACGGCTTGAAAAGGTAAATACTAAAAATAGGATTACTCCGACTTTTCAGCCAAATTTGGGGTATTTGTCACCACACAGGTTTGAGCCCCTCTGAGGTGAGAAGATTTTACCCATTGATGATTGGGTATGAATTAACCAATTATTACCACATGAGTCTGACCACTGCTGAGGTGAGAAGATTTTACTTGTCGATGATTGGGTGTGAATTAACCAATCATTAACACTCAGATATGAACCCTCCCAAGGTGAGAAGATTTTACCCATCGATGTTTAGGTACAAATTAACCAATCATTACCACACGAGTCTGACCACCGCCGAGGTGCAAAGATTTTACTTGATGATGATAGGGTAAAAACTAACCAATCAATACCACACAAGTCTGACCACTGCTGAGGTGAGAAGATTTTACTTGCTGGTAATTGGATAAAATTCATCAAATTAATACCACACGGATCAGTTTTGCCTCAAAATATTTATCTTTGATCTGATAGGCTGAAAGCCTATATTTCCTAATTTAGATGACTCATCTTTATATACTTTTGCCTTGAATACCCATGGTCTCGAAATCTGAACTAGTTTAAATAGGAAAAACTAGTATTGAAGAAAGGACCTTTCTTGGGTTTGCCCTGCTTAAACAATAAAAAACTTAAAAAACTTTAACAAAGCGCTATTTATTACTTTTATTATAAAGTAAAATTTTCACTTTAAACAAATTATTTTGTGGCATCCATCGGCAGATCCCACAAACTGGTGCTCACTACAGGGGTTGAACCACCAAACACTTTGATAAGTATTAACAAAAAATGGACAACCCTACTGCTTTGATATTTGAAGAAGAACAATTTGAGCACATATTAATACCTGAGTCTCATCGCATCAATTGGCCAGCCACTGAAGCTAAGAGACCTTACTCATGGCATCCTTAACCCTGGTGACATTGCATCTCACAAACGAGCGTCGTTGGTAGAGGAACGCCACTTGTTTCTCTATGAGACTAGTGTACTCCCAGAGACCTATGGTCAGCTTACAAATTTGACCACCTACATACGCAAGTTTTATCACCCTGCCTTGGTCCATATGATGCATCTCTTAGCCAGCCATCATGAAGAGCTTCATCAACACCTAGATACCCATGCAGCTCTGAATTTAGCCTATTATAAGCTGTATCAACTGACTTCTGAACATCTTGGAGCAGTTAGATCTGGTGTGGAAGCTAATCACAACTTCATCATACAGCTGCATGACTGACTTACTACTATGGACACTGGGATTGTAAAGTATGTCGAGGAGGCCATGAAGATATTCTGGGATGAACTGAACGCATCCTCCACTAGCACCCACTCGTTGTTGGAGGAGTTTGCTAAAGAACTTGAAAAGCAAAATGAGAAAACACATCATGACCTTTCAGCCCCCAACTCCGTCCTTCAAGAGAAATATGAACAGCGTGTGGCTATGGTGGAGCGGCAGTTAATTCAGGCCTTTTCGCGTGTTGATGAGCTTGAACGTCATCTGTTGCTTGAACCATCTAGCGCCATCACCACCCTCGCGGCCAAGGTTGTTCAGCTAGAAAAGGAGCTGGCTCTCAAAGCTTCGTTTGAAAATACCAAATATTTGGCACGTCACCTGACTGAATGCAAAATAAAAGCAAAAGCGATCAAAGCTTCGCTGTAAAGCCCTGTGCTGTTGAAGGAAGTATTTAGTCAACTAACACAGGGTGAGTGGAAGTATGAACAAATTAAGGAGGGAGTACAAGGCCCCAGCTCCCACTATTGTGATGATGAAGAGTGTAAACAAATGAAAGAAGAGCTGAAGAACCACGTGAAAGACGTGGAAACTGCTCAATTAAACCTAAGCTCAATGGTGTCACAACTCCGTTTTCAAGTCTCTGTAATGGAGAACCGAGTGAAAGATCTTGAAACTCATAAATCAGGGATCAAAGCTCAACTGAGACTATGTGAATCTGGGTCCCTATAAGCCCTCTCTAAAAAAAAACCTGGATTGAAGCCATGCATGATCAGTTTGAACGCCCTTTGCAGACCTTCAATCATTTAAGCTACCGCTTTGAAACCTTGGAAGCAGAAGCTCCAGCTATTCAAACCCTTACCGGGAATGACTATAATTCATTCAAACCAACATTTAAAGACAAGTTTATCCCCAGCGAGGGTAGCATTGCTTCATTTTTATACATTTATGAAGCAGCTATGGAAGGGGCGACTGATCATCAGAAGGCCAAACATATCCTTTCCTGTTTGGGACGCATGTCACAGGAGGTGATGGTCCCACATATGGATGCTCTTAGCACCTGGCCTGAATATAAAGAGGCTCTCATAAATACATTCAGTTCAAAACAGGCTTTAAGTATGAAAAGGCAAGATTTTATGTGTATGAGTATATAAAAAGGAGAGTCAGTGGTTGCCTTTGCGGAACAATTCTATATGGAAGCACAGACGTTGTTAACCTCAAAGATGTTGACTTTGGATGATGCTGTAGCCGCCGTTTTGACTGGAGTGGCTTCTTACCCTCAGTTAGCAATGCACATCACCTCAGTTAAACGCTATTTCCATACTGTTCAAGACATCAAGGAAGCGTTAATAGATGTTGCTGATTTCCATAAGGCTGAAGTTCCATGTGGAGTAATATCTCGTCCTCGCGTTTTAACCATTGAGGATTCAAAGCCCAAGCCTTGGGCCTTAGCTATTGAAGACAAGAAGGAGCCTCTTCAGATAATGGGCCCTGAAGAGCAAAACCTAAAGCAAAACGTCCTAAACGCCCTCGGTGCAAATACTGCAACAAGTTTGGACACAAGGAGGCTGTGTGCTGGAAAAAGAAAGCTGATGCCAAGGAACAGGAGCAGGGAAAAGAAATGTCAGCATAGGGAAAGGCACACCTATTGCTGAAAAATCTCATGTGCATGACTCATTTAACCAACTTATGCCATTACCTCACGTTACTAATACCCCAGGGGATGATTCTGAGGGGGGTACGGATGAGGTCAGCTATTACATTGTAGGAGTACCTGCTGAAGTGGAAGTCCCCAATTGCTTGAATGCTGGAGGAGTGGATGAAGCCACCATACCTGAAGAGACGTATCTCAGCCAAGTTCTAGGGGAGCCAATCATTATTGATACTGCTAGCGATGCAGATGAGGTGTTGTCTCATCTTATTCGCCCTGTCCAGCATGGCCATACCATGCAGTCCATCCAGTAAAATTACCCTGAGACCACGTGCAAATTAACCTCCAATTTCATCTTAAGGAGGTCTTAGCGCTATCACCTACTTTTGGGGGGATACTTATGAAGGTCGAAGTAGTTATCCAAAAAGTTTGGGTGATGGCTATTTTAGATACAGGCTCTCCAGTAAACGTAATCTCCTCCAAGTTGATGAAAAAGATCAAACTTGCACCTGACTTGGAGTACAACCAAGACTTTGGAACCGCTGGTCCTAACAACACCCGCGCACTGGGTGCTTACTCGTCCCTTCCCATTCATATTGGGAAGCTTATTCTATCAGCCCCCGCAGTGGCTTTGGGTAATAATGCTTATGATATGCCTATAGGTGCTCAGTTTATGATTGAATATGATGGCATTATCAATATGAAGCAAGGGTTCTTGTCGTTGCTCAATTATGAAGTCCCCTTAGTTCTAGCCAATACAGAACCCAGCAAGAAGGAATACTCTTGCATGTATACCAACCTCGCAAAAACAGTGACTAAAGAAGGGCAGGCTGCCAATGAGCTTCGCACCCCCTCCTACATTTCAAGTGGCTGATAAGGTGTTATACTACCATAACCGCAACACCCCTCCCAACATTCTTGAGGGGGGCAATGTTGGACATTTTCCTTCTCAATTTAAAAAAGAATGTTGGAGGTATTAGTGCTCCTAAATCTGCTACCATGATTGGCCCATCTCCTGCCCAATCTTCAAATAATAATGTGGTTATCAATGATATGAGTACCAACGGCGAAAAGACCTTGGCAGATTCTTGGTGGAATCCTAACTATTGGAAAAATATGGTCTATAACAAAAACGGCTTAAAAAGGTAAATACTAATAATAGGATTACTCCGACTTTTCAGCCAAATTTGGAGTGTTTGTCACCACATGGGTTTGAACCCCTCCAAGGTGAGAAGATTTTACCCATCAATGATAGGGTACAAATTAACCAATTATTACCACATGAGTCTGAACACCGCCAAGGTGAGAAGATTTTGCTTGTCAATAATTAGGTGTGAATTAACCAATCATTACCACTTGGATCTGAACCCTCCTGAGGTAAGAAGATTTTACCCATTGATAATTGGGTACAAATTAACCAATCATTACCACATGAGTCTGACTACCGCTGAGGTGCAAAGATTTTACTTGTCAATGATTGGGTGCAAATTAACCAATAATTACCACATGAGTCTGACCACCACCGAGGCGCAAAGATTTTACCTGATGATGATAGGGTAAAAACTAACCAATCATTACCACATGAGTCTGACCACTGTTGAGGTGAGGAGATTTTACTCGCTAATGATTGGATACAATTCATCAAATCATTACCACACGGGTCAGTTTTGCCTCAAAATATTTATCTTTGATCTGATAGGCTGAAAGCCTATATTTCCTAATTTAGATGACTCAGCTTTATATACTTTTGCCTTGAATACCCATGGTCTCGAAATCTGAACTAGTTTAAATAGGAAAAACTAGTATTGAGGAAAGGACCTTTCTTGGGTTTGCCCTGCTTAAACAATAAAAAACTTAAAAAACTTTAACAAAGCGCTATTTATTACTTTTATTATAAAGTAAAATTCTCACTTTAAACAAATTATTTGTGGCATCCGTCAGCAGATCCCACAGAGGGTATGAGTCTTTTTTGGCGATACCATTGAGCTTCCAGTAGTCAAATAATACTCTAATAGTACCATCCCTCTTTTTAACAATTAGGACAGGTGAAGCCCATGGACTCTTAGATGGTTCAAGCATTCCCTGCTCTAGCAGCTTTTCAATCTCCTCGGTGACAACTTCTTCAGCTGCACTTGATTGGCGGATTAGCTGAGACCTGATGGGGGGATGATCCCCAGTATCCAGCCAATGGACAACCATCGAGTGCACCTAAATCATGATCATTGACAGAAAAAATCTCCTTGTATTTTTTAAAAAAACCTCCATCTGATCATTCTGGTCTTCCAATAACTCCATTAAATTCTCCCATGATACAACTGCCATTACACCAATATGCAGTTTGATGGGTAGACCAAATTCATCCAGAGACCTGAACTTGAGTACCTGGTTGACCTCCCCAACCGGGTTCAAATGTAGATACGCTATAATCTGATGCTGGAAGATTTGAATTGGTATTTTCTGAACATTGGCTATCAATACCTTGATCTCTCCATGGCCCAGAAGTATGATGCCTGGAGCCATGTGGGGCTCAAGCTGCAATTGCTGATAAGGGCCAATGATCTCCCCATAGAGCCCAACTGACACTTCTACCTCTAACTCAGTGTCTACTATTACTTGATGTCCAGAGGGAATGTATATAGCTACAGCTGCTTTAATCTGTAGCCCCTGATATTCATATATCCGATGGGGAAGGGCCTGAGTTTTCCCTTTTAATCGACAATAGCACACTGGAATCACCCCATCACTGTAAGCAAGGTTGATTTGTCCCATATGCACTGAGCCCTTTGGCACTCCGCTGGTGGTGAAATAAATTGGAATCCATTATCCCAAAAAGGCTAGGGTCTCTTCCATCATGTCAATAACAGCCCCATAGTGTCGTATAAAAGCAGTCCCAATCAACAGATTGTAGTTGTTATTTGGTAATATTACTGCTGGAGCCACAACAACAACAGATCCAAACTGCAAGGGAAGCGCGCTATATGCTCCCTCAGAGATCGTGGTTTCCACGCCAGCAGTCCCATACACCATCCAGTGGTCTATGTCAGGTTCTAAAGACAACTTTGCCACCAACTTAGTGGAGACAATGTTAACAGGAGCGCCCGTATCAATTATAGCACATACTTGGGTTTTGGCTACCATAACATCACAGTAAGTGCACTCCGAGTAAGATGAATGCCAGCTACTTACTACATGTACATTCAGCGGTTCACGTTTTCACAGGAAACCTATAATGCCCACACCGACTTTAGGGTATCCTGTTATAATATCATCCACTGGGAAGACGACCTCTACTTCTCTTAGAGACAACGCATCTGCGAACAGTTCTAGCTGGTCTGACGGATTTTGGGTAAACATTTGACAAGTGTAAGGCTTTGGTTGCTCCGGAAACCCTGTGTCAGCTGTTTCTTTGACTTGTGCTTAAGTCAACACATTTACTCCCCCAACTGGCTGTTAGGGGAGGAATGTATCATCATACTGGGAGGCTTCTGATGCAATCAATACAGTAGATTCAGATGGGACGTATGAATTCAAGATAGAGGAAGTAGAGAGTCCCATCTCTACTTCGCTCTGACTTTTCCTTGATAACTTTGATCCTGTTGTACATAAGGGATCTGTTGATTAGGGCACCATCATCCCATGTGCCCAGTGCAACCGCAATTAAAACAACTTACTCCATAGGGCCTACGTCTGGGTTTGATATAAGCTGGCCACTCAGAAGGTTATTCCGAAGATGATTGGCATAACTAGACCCACATTGGTAGAATGCCTGCTGTCAATCAGCATAGTTAGGGCCAAAGCGGTAGTTGGTCAGTTGTCACTTGGCAGTTATAAGACAGATGTTGGACTGCGGTGAGTAACCTGGCGGAATCTGCATTGACTGGTTGATTCCCCCACATGGTTAGGGTTGGCCATGGCGACAGTGTGAATCTGCTCAATATTGGGTGGAGGGAAAGTTACAGCTAAGTGACATACAAACTGAACAAGTTTAAGAAGAGGTACATCATCCTTTAACAATGGGGCCATGACATTGTAAAGCTTGGGGTATGGCTTCACCGCAGAGGACATTGCGATGCATACATTAGCTTCAGATAAATTCCCTGCCCCAATAAACACATGATCTTCCACCATAAATCGCTCAGCGAATGCAGTGAGGGTCTCATTTCACTGAAACCCAATGGTCAAGAACTCAGATTTCCGCTGCGACATCTTTACAGTTCCACTGAAAAACCACAGCACTGTCTCCTTGACTTCTTGGTATGTAACAGAACTATCTTGAAGGCAACAAACAACTTGATCAGCACTTCCAACATCCAAGGTGGAGATCAACAGTTTCGCCCTTTACCAGTCTGAGGCTCCTTCAGTTGCAAACTCAAATTGTCAAAAGAACCCATAACTATTTCCTTCACAATCAAATGGTGGCAGCTTATCACTGCAAACTTCCTGGAGCATCTCCTCTTGTCTTTTGAGCACAGTGTCCAATGCAAGTTTCAACTCCTCATATGCAATGGCCCCATCATGTTGTGAAAATTCCTTATCAAAGCAACCTGGATGTTACATAGGTGACTGAGTTTTTATTATTTTATAACTGATCAATGGCCCCCTGTAGTGAGCACCATTGTTGTAATTTGGCGGAATTGTTTAGATATGCCGTAAGGGTTTTTGCACAGGGTTTAGCCCACTGAGCAATAGGACCAACGATATGATGATTGTGGCCCTTGGAAACAACGAAATAAACTTAATTTTATAAAATATGGAGCACTTGCTCCCGCTACACTATTTTATTTAGATTAATAAAACACAGCAGATTCTCGCTGTTTTGCTCGCTCTATCCTATTGACAACCTCCTTCTCTTAATTGCCCATCTCACTTATATACAACAGCTTTGGAAGACTCCACTCTCATAGCTTGGACTATTTGGTTCCTCCAATTCTTATTTTGGCTTGTTATTCTTTTAGTTCTCTATCTCCTAAATTTTAGGTGATTTAATTCATATTTGTCAAATGTCAACATCGCCATATCACCTTGTTTAGAGGCGATCCAATAATAAATTCATTATATTCCAATATTGCCTCATCTTGAGGCACTCAAATAATTGTAACTGATATCATTTTGGCAGATTCTTCCCAAACCGCCCTAACTGTCCCAAGATTATCATCCAGTTATAATGGAATCACAACACATTCTTTTCTTCAAATAGAGCTTGGTTGGACGTTATGCTTTTAATGTCTTTGCCCATACTATCTACTTGGGAAATATGCAGTTGATAATTGCATTCTGAGTTCCCAAATTTCCTGAGTAATTTCAGTGTTTCTGGCCTGCAATCTTGACACAATCATCCAATTTTGTGAGAATTCCTTGATGTTCAAGGCATCATCCTCATCCCTATTTGGGACAACTGGTTTTGCTGCATGAGATCCCCCACTTTGACAAGATTATGGGTGTAGGAGGTATCAGCTTTGGAGCCTTGGTGACTGGGAATATAATCTTAGAGGGCCTTGTCACTAGCTTTCACTCTCAATGTTGCTTTTTTGTCTGTCCAAATCTGTCAGGAATTGGTTAATTAAATCCATTTCAGAGAGTGTCACCAGTTTGAGTGAGCACCAGATGTGAAAATCCAAGGATTGCTCGCTTGAAATTGGTATCCTGCATGCTTATTTGGGATAAAGTTATTCCAGAAAATCCTCAATATGACCAGTGGCTTATGGTATATACACTGTTAAGAAACTCACTAGGCCCTTTAAAATAGCTTCAACTCTTCTGGTCAATTTTAGGGCATAATTTCCCAACATAATTGGGAACTTCTTCTGAGTCAGGCTTCAATATATAACTGGGGACTTTGTCTTTCCAATTTGTCAACACTTCTCCAAAGAAAGGATTCAGATGAGAAAACTGGGAAAGAGATGAAATAAAATAACTTTTATTAGAGGGTATTTTTTTGATTATCTGTCATTAGGCCAGGCACTGGTATTTAACCCTCTAGGGAATCTCCTGGCCACATTTGAGCACAAAATTTCAACAGATATTTTTACCTCAGTTTGGCCCTTGAACTGATATGACTGAGACCTTTTTCTTAGGTATATTGGTGGCAAAATACTCTCAAAATTGGGAGGATTTCAGGTACAAAAATTGCGATAAAAGCATGCGAAATTGTTCTAGGATTTTCTTGATTTGAGTTTTGTCATACTGCTGATGCAATACACCTTCTGTGAAATTCTTGCCTTGATTAAAGTAGATGATGTACCCCTAATTGGGACGTCGGCAGCCTCTCTCTTGATAGCACTAGATACTCCCTTTTAAGCGGTCCATGTGCATGTGCTATCATGCTGCTTATGCGGATCAACATACAAATTTCGCCCTAGGGCAGAAAATTGATTACATTTTTTGTTTATCTGATGGTCCATAAGATTTTTAGAATTTAAACTTTGAAACAGTCCCAAATGATTTTGTATACAAGTTAGTTGATTGTGTTCCTTATAATTGGATTAATTGCTGAGATTTGATGCATAGAAAATTGGCCATAATGTGCGAGCATATTTAGCCTGAGCATCTTGATAAAATACTTGATCAAATTGTCATTAAGATATTAAGCCCAAATTATGTAATTACAATAGGCTTTGAGGTGAGAGTATAGGTGTTAGCTCAAGTGTTGAAAGGATAATTGGCCTGATCTGATGGTTATCAAAGGTTTATTTTTGAGTCAACCAAAATATGACAGGGTTCTATGGAGAAATCTTTGCTCCATTTGCTTGATTTAAATCTTAATTAGTCGCTGCATCAGAGATTATCTTGCCTGACCATGGTGAAATTCAAATACGGCTAGCTAATCACTATGCATATCCTATGCAGATTAGCAACACCAACTGATTGCATTTGTACATCTGCTTATTGTTGTAGAAGTTCAGAATGTACATGAGCTTGGTCACCTTGACGAATTATGGATTATTGACAACAATGAGCAATCCATTTGCTCTTTAATCCCTTGGATAATCCTTTCAAGGTTAGCTGAAATAGAAAAGGATCAAGATTTGGCTCTCTTTTAAAATTAGCTGTATTTTTGTGAAAGATGACTTTGATTTGGGCTGTGCACAAGATGTGTTACATCATATAGATACTGGAAATCATCCACTAATTTTCCTCCATCCCATTAGATGTTCTAAAATGATGGATGAGGTAGCCAACGCTAAAGTAAATCAGCTTGTAAAGCATGGGATGTTAGTGCCACTAAGAGTCCTTGGGCCTCTCCAGTGCTGATAATTAAGAATAAAGTAGGCTCTAATTGGGTGGTAATGGACTACTGCAAACTCAACAATTATACATAAAAAGACTCCTATCCTTTACCCCAGATTGATGATGCAATGGACCTCTTAGGTGGAGCACAATATTTCTCTATGATGGATCTAATTTGCAGCTATTGGCAGATTGAGCTGCTTAAAGAAAAGCAGGAAACTATGCCATGACCATGGCTTGGGGTCTCTATCAGCCTACCAGAATGCCGCAAGGGCTTTGCAACGCCCCTGCGACCTTTTGCGGGCTTTGGATAGTATACTGGGAGATTTAAAAATTTTCTGCGTCCTGGTGTATTTGGATGATATCAACGTTTTTTCCAAAATGTTTACAGATCATCTACACCATTTGGAGAAAGATTTTTGCCAGATTGCTAAAGCAGATCTTAAGACTAAACCTTGTAAGTGTGGTTTTTTCTATGAACAGCTGGAATATTTGTGATTTGTCATTGATGAGGAGGGCTTGCTGCCCCAGCTGGCAAAGGTTGAAGTGATTGAACGTATGGCGCGGCTGAGTAGCAAGCCTGAAGTTCAGATATATCCTTGGAATGATTGGCTATTATTGCTGTTTTATATAAATTTTAGCAAGATAGGTGAACCTTTATTACATTTTCATAAAAATGATATATCCTTTGATTGGACAGTAAACTGTCATCTAGACTTTAATAAGCTTTATCTTTACCTTACTCAACTGCCCCAGTTACTGTTCCCTAATTTTGATAAACCGTTTGTTATCCAAACAGATACTTCTTTCACTGCCATCAATGCAGTGTTATCTCAATTGAATTCAGAAGGATTTGAACACCCAGTGGCCTATTGCATTTAGACGCTAGATGTTTATGAACAAAACTACACCGTAACTGAAAAGGAGTGTTTAGCAGTCATCTATGCCTTTAAAAAATTCCAGGTTTATATTTATGGAGTGCATTTTATGGTAGTAATTGACCACGCCTCTCTCTGATGGTTACAAAATAAAAAGATCCTTAAGGACAGTTATCCCGCTACTCCTTGAAAGTGCAGGCTTATGATTCAAAATCCAACATCAACCTGGCATAAAACATTAAAGATCTGATGGGTTATCCAGACTGCCTAAAGTAGCCTTAGTGGATGACGTAGCTGATGAACTATTTGATAAAATGCTGAATTAGTGTTATGACAATGAACTAGCGGAAGTTCTACAAGCTTTAGTAAAAATATGAATACAGTTGTTGAAATGGTAAGCTGTATAAGATCCACAACTATAGACGATTTTGGATGCCCCAGCCATCAGAGTGGACTGATATTATTATTGGGGCCAACGAAGCGACAGGACATGAAGGTTTTAAGAGAATGTTTGAGCTGTTAAAGCAGCACCATTATTGGGAATTCATGAATTTTGACATTCATGAGACCCTTCATTGATGAAGAGGGTGTCAGGTGGTTGGCCTTACAAAAAAGCAGCCTCTTATCACTTAGTTAAACCCAACTTTTCTTGGCATACAGTTTCAATTTATTTTTTGAGCCCCCTGGCCAACATTTCAGATCAATTAGATATATAATTCTGGCTTTAGATATCCTCACCAATTGGGCGGAGGCTAAAGCGGTTTGAGACATAAGCGCTTCTACCATGGCTAAATTAATCTTGGAAGATATTATTTATCAGCATGGGTTCCCTCAGTTTTCTACTTTCAGATAATGGGACTAATTTTACGTCTCAAACGATTTTCAAGCTCAATGACTTAATGGGGATAAATGGGATACTATCTACACCTTACCACACTGAAATAAATGGTGCCAGGGGAAGAGTGAATCATACTCTGGTTTGAATTCTGCACAAGACAATTACAGCGAAAAATTCCAGCTGGAAACTTTTCTTGCCTTCTGCCATTTTGCTTACAACATCTCTTATCACTCAGCAACAAGGCATTCGCCCTTCACGTTACTTTATGGAAATCAACCAGTGCTTCCTCCAATCTTATACTCTTGTATAAGGTAAGAAGCCATGACGCCAACGATTTATTTTTTTATTCTAGTGTATAATTTAATCCAACTACAAAGTGAAGCATACTAAAATGCGCTGACTCAGAAAACCCAATCCTGGGAAAGAGATAATGCAGACTGGAGACTTCTATCTCACTTTACTGTAGGAGAACTCATTCTGTACTATTATAACCACGGGTTCAGATGCACCAGCAAGTTGGAACATATATAGAAAGGGCCATTTAAGATAATTAAGAAGACCTCTACTTATGCCTACACTCTGTAAGACCCCATTAAAAGCCACCTAATCAACCAGGTGCACACAAATTCTTGAAGAGATAT
This sequence comes from Massospora cicadina, assembly GCA_022478985.1. NCBI lineage: Eukaryota > Fungi > Entomophthoromycota > Entomophthoromycetes > Entomophthorales > Entomophthoraceae > Massospora > Massospora cicadina. Next base: position 31,210 of record JAKSZP010003274.1, read on the forward strand.
CAGCAGAGTTCTAGGCCATTGGCCTCAATTTCCCTAATAAGCAGTTGACCCTTAACACTTTGTTACCTGATGTTTGGTCAAGTGGGGGTAAATGTTATAATTGCGTCTGAGCAACCATCTGTATATACTCATTTTATACCATTTATTACATAATGGAAATAGTAATTAGATAGTTGATTCAAGTGCTTAGTAGTTAATATGCCCTATGTCCCTAAACTTTATAATGAGTAGCCTAAAGTATTAACTTCTACTCAGCAGATCCCTTATACCCCACTGGAACAATCCTCATCACTTATATCTATTAGCTTTTAACGCTGTGGCCTTGATACAATTATTGATTCCTTTCAGTTTGGAGAATTTATTTCACCTTGCCCCTCCATGCCGGTGTAAAACATCAGTAATAGGGTCATTAATAATTACCAGGGCTATCCGCCAGAAGTTTGATAATTCAGCAGGTTATCTCTTTTTTAAGGAAAATACTCTGATCTCTAGTTTCCAGTTAATTGGCGAATTCAGATAGCTCATTTTTAGGCTACCAATTTTGGGGTGCTGCTTTATACTGATAGAAGCACAATGAGATTGCTGGTATACTGAGCATATCTGAGGAGGAGTGGCAATGGCAAGGGGATCTTTTTTTCAAGAATAATCTAAAAAACCTGCTGTATAAATTTTATCTGTATGAGCCCATGAGCCTCTGTCAGTATCTGATACTACAGGGTTCTTACTTTTCTGTTAATTAAACGCTCTATTTTGGTATATAAAATTTTGGTTAGTTTTGGTTAAAGATTACTGTCTTCAAACACTTCCCTGCGATTGTTAGATTAAACCTGTGCTTTTAAATATGACGCTGCTGCGCCAATTTTCACACTTGGCAAGTATTTGGTGTTTTGGGGGGATATGATAAGCTCAGTTGGTTACTATATAGCAAGCAATTGGTGATTAGTTGATTTAATAAGGGGCAATGTTTTTCACATGACTTCAAAAAGGAGGAGGTTCTCAATTTGACTTGTATATATTTTTACTATGTTTGTTTGAAAATTACTCTAAAACTACTGGATTAGCCTAAATGAACTTTTTTTTAATGAAAGAGGAAAATCCCATGGCAATCCCATTCCAATTTTGTAAAGATTAGTCCAGTATATGACCAGTAATCTAGTTTTTACTAGATATTCTTCCATACTTTTCACCTGCTGCTGACTCTGATACATGTACTGAATTGAATATACAAACTTATACATGGCTGAAAATTATATAATATTCTAAACACTTCTATAATATATAATATATATTTTATTTTAATGTTAAAAACTTGTGATAAAAGAAACTGACTTCAAAAAACGCATTAAAGTTTTTAAATAATTGATAAAAACCTTTAGGGGAAAATGGACTTCAAAAAATGCACGTAAAAGCATGATATAATTTATAGAAAAACGCAATAAAAATGTATAATAATTGCATGGGGAAAAAGAACTTAAATTAACAATTGCACTAAAAAGTGTGTAATAATTGATAAAAATGCAGCTAAAAAGTATGAAATAATCAATATAAAGTAAATGTAATTAAAAAACCTATACAAAATGAGCACCATAATTAAAACTGACTTAAAGAAAATTGTTTAAAAGCCAAGTTAACGCTTATATTGGATTATGATCAAATATAAACTGTAAGCAATTAAGAGCACATGGTGTTGAGTATATATATGTTCTTTTTTTATTATTTTTATTACAGGAGACTGCATGAGACACAGATGCAAGTTCTTCACAAAAACTGAATTTATTGGTTAATAATTCCATCATTGTTAATTTCTAATTTTTACATATTCTTATAGCAAAATACAAGAGATCTGCGATTTATATTGAACCTTGTGATAAGTTGCATCTCAGCCTTCAAAAAGTATGGATTTAGCGCTTAATTGCAGTAGTGTTTATCTTACATGTTCTGTGAAGTACAATCAGTGATTACCATTATATATTTACTACCTTGTGTTATTTACTTGTTCATGTGTGTGCTATCAATATGTAGTAATTTTGTTTTATCTCTTTCTACGTTGAAGGCTAGACATTGTAAAGAGTGGACCTAAGTTAAGTGCATTCTCTTAGTGTACTGGTTGTTATCTCTGTTTCTGTTTAGTATTGTTTGTCTCTTATGATTGCTTTTGCTGTCCTGTATGATTATTCATTACACATATGCTCTTATCTCTGGTGGTGCGTGCATGAGTCTGTAAGTTGGAAAGTGTGTGATAGTGTGTGTTCAGGGGTGTCAAGAGAGTATCTTTAACTCTCTCATCCCTGAGAGGTGGTGCTGAATGCACAGCCACATGTTCAGGTAACAAGTTACTAATAACGAAGGAAAGGTGGCACCACAAAAGGTGCCAGTGCACAGGTGACCCATGGAAGAGTGTAAACAATTTTAAAATCACCAGATATGCTAAAAAGTGAGGAGTTAGTTGGACCCTAGAGGGAGTCCATAACAAAGTGCAGATCAGTAACAGGATCCTTGCGCCTTGATCTGGAAAGGTACAAACTTTCCCATGGGGAAACTGAATTCATATCTAGTTTAGATGAAATAAAAATAACATATATTGTTAGAATCCTCCTCCAGAAGGTCTGCAAAGAGGTCAGAAGAAGGGATTATTTGATAAGCAAAAATGAACGTAGCTATATTGAAACCAAATTAACTAACAAAGAAGGTTAGTCTCAACTTACTACATTTAAAGAATTAGGATATCATTTTCCAACAGACAAAGTACTGCGCCCAATCTAACTAATAAGCGCAAACTATCATCTTTGTACAACTACAGCTTGAGTAAGCTCACAATCAGGTGATTGGTTGCAATTAGATTTTGCTAGATTTGAAATATAGTAAACCAAATGGGACCTGAAGCCCCATTTTCCAAGTAATTGTAATGTCCCATCATAATTACAAAATACTGGTGCACCGCAGAGCTGAGGATGTAACTTTCTTGCAACCATCACGCTCACCCCAGAACCAACTTGGGCATATTTTTCCTTTACCCAGCGTTAGTCCATGGTGTGCTTCAGGTCATGAGGTTCAATATCTTGACCCCCTTGTCCACTTCAAGACCAGCCTTATTAGTACAATATGTCCCTACTAAGATGTCATTTAACCATGACATTACCCTCCCATTCTTTTGAGGTACCACCCCTCCTCCAGGGGCGTCAGCCCCGGGAAAAGCCCTTGTGGGTGGGGGCCAGCTTCATGGCGGTAATAGTTGGTTTAGTCTTGGGCCCTAATGCATCTGAGAAATGATCATGAAATGACTAATGAGGTCTTAGGCATGGGCACAAAAATGTTCTGGAACCCAGCTGTTATCTCACCGTCAAACCCTTTCCATGACACTAGGTACTTCAGTCTCCTTTTTACACGATGGGAGGCTACAACCTCTTATACTTACCCGCTCTGGGATCCCCTCCACAAGGTATGCCTCAGGATTCTCATGTGGTGACCATCAAACAAGCCAGTTTGCTCACATAAACACTGCAAAAATACAAAATGATGGTGGGAGATCCAACTGATATGAGGCATGACCCACCTTCATGACAATACTGTAAGGTCCTATTCTCTTTGGTCCCAGTTTTCTGCATGGCTTCTTGATTAGAATTTTTCTAGCATCCAGCATCATGAGATCTCCTTCGTTATATGTTGGTCTCACCCATCTATTACCACCTACATTCTCCTTACACATCTTCATGATGTCATCCAAATTGGCGTTGAATCCTTAATGTACTTTAATGATAAACTTGGTGAAGTCCACCACTTCTTCCACCAAGGACCAGCCACTGGGTTCTATGTTAAAAGATAGGTTAAGACCATAGTTTAAAGAAGGAAGAACACCCAATGGAAGCATTCTGAGCGTTGTTATAACTAAATTGAGCCAGGGGAAAATGGGAAGCCCAATCATAATGGTCAGCTGCAGTGTGACACTGCAAAAATTCTCAAGTCACTGGTTCACTTATTCCATCTGCTCATCTGATTGGGGTTGGTAGGCAGTAGAATGGCACAGACGAATATGAAGAGATTTTCACAATTTCTCCCAAACACAGATTTGAACTGGGGTCCACGGTTACTAACAATCTCCTGGGGCACCCCAGGGAGGGAAAACACATGAGCAACAAATAACTTATACATCTTCGCCATCATTACTGTGGTGCTATATGGAATCAAATGTGCAAACAGTGTAAGCCATTCCACACTATCATGATAGCGTCATATCCCTCCAATGCAGGTAGCTCCACAATAAAATCAACTAAGAGGGAAGTCTAGATACCCTTTGCCTTTTGGACTGTTACAACAACCCCATGAGAAGCTGACAATTTTGTTTTATCCTATTGCAGATCAGGCACTCCTTATAATATTGTGCAACCTGTGCAGCCACTCCCTTCCGTTTATAAGTATGCAAATTAGTTCCAAGGTCTTCACCTTCTCAGGGTGTCCAACTGTAATTCCATCATGGTGTTCTTTAAAATATTTCCAGGCGGAGTGGTCCAGCGGGAACCCATAAGCTTTCCTGGAACCACAACATCTCTTCCTTTACACGGTACCCCTTAGTAATATCCTCTTGATTTAACTTGTTCTTTAACAAGAACCATAGTATATCCTGCTGATAAGGGCTGAGAAAGGAAAGCCTTACTGAACATACCATACTCCTCCAGGTTCTCCAAGGAAGCAAAAACTGGCATGCATGCCATGGTGGAAGGTTGCTTAGATACAATCTTACCTGGAGGAATCACCAAGTGGGTATTGTGCAAATCCACTTCCTTGGGATTAGAAGCTAAAGCAGGGTTTTAACTCAAAGCATCCGCCAAACCATTCTCCTTGCCTTTGTAAACCCATAAGAGAACAAAAATTGGACAAGGGTCTCATGCCAGCAGGTTTTTTGTGGAGTCAAGACATTTGGGACGTGGTAATACATTAGGGCATGGTGATCTGTAAGAATGCGGAATGACTGAGAAGAACCAAATAGATGATGCTAATAGGTCAGTGCTTCCACCACTGCCAAAAATTCTTTATCCTAAACAGCTTATTTAATTTGTGCAAGGACATTTTCCTAAAAATATCTCACAGGAAGCTCCATTCCATCTTCACCCACTTGTAAAAGAGAAGCGTTTATTATAAAGTTTAAAGCATCTAAAGCCACTATTAACTCCTTCTCAGGGTCCACGTGGTAAAGAACTGATGTGGAAAACATGGTGCACTTCACTGTTTGGAAGGCTTCCTCTAGTGCAGAGGACCACTGAAGGAGTTTTGCCCCACTAGCCTTATACAAAGGTGCCGCTACCTCCTAAAGACTTGGCGTGAACTTCTCAAGGAAAGTGTAAGTTTTAAAAAGCTCCTCAATTCTTTAAACAAAGTTGGTGTTGTCCAATTTCAAGTTTCCTTCTCCTTGTCTTAAGTAATCATGTGGCCTTTGTCAAAAATGATGTTGCCCAAGAAGGTGACCTGAGACTTGAAAAACTCGCATTTACTGATTTTCAGCATCAGATTTGCTGCCCTCAATTGCTCCACCACTTGCCATGAGTGAATCCCGAGGGATGCTTGATTGGGAGGCAACACCAGAATGTCATCCATTTAGGCCACTGCGCATATGCTAACAGGTCTCCTAGGGCCACATCTATTTGACATTGGAAAATTTTGGGTGCATTCTTAAGCCCAAAAGTTATGCCCCAGAATTAAAAATCCCCTTTTTGGTACGGATACAGTGGGCCATTATTGCCCTTTTTCATATGAATCTGATTAAAAGCGTTTAATAAATCCAGTTTGGAGAATGCTTTAACCTTTTCCATGTAGAGAGAAATTTGTGAAACCACCTGGATTGGATGTATATCTAGTACTGTGATATAATTCAGATTCCCATAATATATGTATAGGCATATAGTACCATCTGCTTTTTCCACAAAGAGAATTGGGGAGCACACCAGAGAGCTACACTAAAATATGGCTCCTTTTGCTAACTGCTCTCTAACACACACGTCCAAGGCGGCCTTCTCTTCTAAAGTCAAAGGGTAGTTGGGGGTAATGCAAACCAGGTCCACGGTGACTTTGAAATCACTCAAACTCTAAATGAGATGGTATGACACTTGCAGAAGCCGTATCAAAAAAAGATTTCAACCCCCAAACAGGAACGTAAGGGTACCTCTGAAGTGGGTTCAGAAGAGGTGCAAGGCTGATCTTGTGTGCCTTTGGCCATTGGGGCAAATTGCCCTGAGTGCTGACTTCAGACAAGGGGATTAATAACCCCTGCTTACTCTTCAGAGATAACGCCATAGTATTGGTTTTCAGATTGCTTCTGACATCAAATTTCCGCCACTACTACACTCCTAAAATAATTGGGTATAAGACATATTTTTAACTGCCAGAAATCGATCATCCAAATGGTGCTCAACAACTTATAATCCACCAACCGCTGAACCTTCAGCGTGGTAATACCATGGGATGCCCCTGCCCTAACCATACCACCAGGCAAGTAGTTAAACTCAAGGTAGCCATCTAGGTCTTGGCCAATAAAATTCTCAGAGGCTCCATTATCCACTAAAATGGTTGTTCCATATTCCCTAAAGGGGATGAAAGAGTAGCTAAAAGCAAAAAATAATCAGAATAGTCTTTATTTATCACAAATAAAGCCAACAACTCTCCAGTAAAATCATCATCTGACATAATCATGCCACCAGGATAATTTTTTAATTAAAAAAGTAGAGGCATAGTTGACCACCCTCACCACTGCAGACACATACCCCACATTATCCTCAGCAATAACATAATTATCTAAGAATTGTAAAATCAATTTCTCTTCCATCTCCTGAGTCCTGAAAATCATAGTGGTGTTCAAGCCTGGGTTCTCAGTGGAGATATGGTACACAGAATTTGGCTACAAGATGGACCTACAAGAGCTATTATTGCTCATGTAAATTTATTTAATTTCTAATATAAACGCGTTTTTAGGCATCAATGACGCTATACTTGAACTGATATCCCATTGATTATTGCCGTCCAAAACCATCACAACTAGGCCCTATTGATGGTTCAGAATCCCCAAGAAATAGTTTTAGAGGTTGTTATAATTGGGTCTGACCAACCATCTGGATATCATAATTTTATGCCTCTTAATTTTATATTGTAATTATTAGTAGATAGTGGATTCAAGTGATTAGTAGTTAATACGCCCTGCAGCCACAAGCTTTATATGTAGTAGCCTAAAGTACTAACTTCTACTTAGCATATTCCTAATACCCCAATGGCACAATACTTGTCCCTTATATCTATCAGCTTTTAACGCTGTGGCCTTGATACTCTTATCAATTTTCTTTCAGTTTGGTGGAGTCACTTCATGACCTCCTCATGCCAGCATAAAAAATTGGTACTAGGGTCAATAATAATTACCAGGGCTAACCGCCTGTAGTTCAATAAGTTAGTGGATTGCGTCTTTTTGAGATAAATACTTTGAGCTCTAGTTTCCAGTTAATTGGCCCAATTCAGGTAGCACATTTTAGCCTACCAATTTGGGGTTCTGCTTGGTACTGATAGAAGCACTATGAGAATTTTGATATACTAAGCATATTAGAGGAGGAGTACCAATGGCAAGGGGATCTTTTTCCAAGAGTAAGCTGTGAAAAGCCCAATAGAGGAACTTACTTGTGCGAGCCTATGAACCTCTGGCAGTATACATACTATAAAGTGCTTACTTTTGCTATTATATAACGCCCTATTCCGGTATATACTATTTTGGTTATTTTTGGTTAAAGGTTACTGTATTCAACGGCTCCTTGAAATTGTTAGGTGTATAACCTGAGATCTGGAAATATGACGGTTCTGCGCCAAAAATTCACAGAGTGTTCCATCATAGAAATATTTTTAAATTTAGCTTGGGGCTAAACTCATCCAAATTTTTGAATTCCCCTAATATAAAGAAAGAGTCAGTGATGAACCTGTTCTATTCAAAGAAGAATCAATTGTTTTGGGTGCTGCATTTATAAGGCCTAAGCGGGTGACATTATTATGGCTAAATAACTGAAACATATTTAATACATGGTGATAGACCCCTGCCCACCCTTGAGTTTCTCTGAAACCAAAGGAATGGAAAGTAAGTCTCCTCCAATTTCAAAGGCGTGCATGAGTTTTTGGGGCCAGTATATATAGGGGTTTCTTCATGTAAAACAATGATGGCTAGATTACCCGCCCTCTTTCCATTTGAGGCGGTAAATCACCCAAAAGAGCTCCAATCAAATAATCAAAGTTGGCAGGGGGAGCCTGCCATACTGGGGCGTTCATTGTGGAATTATCCAATGCTGAATGAAAAAACAACATTTTAACTATTTCAGAAAAAGGTAGGCTTTGGGCTCAGTCACAAAATTCATTTAAATATACCTTTAAAAGCCGTCTAGCTGATTGGGGAGCAAATAACTCATAGAATGATTGGAAGGACAACGCATCAGGGTTATGATCCTTCAGAAAACGTTCCAAACCTTCCACCAATTTCCATAAATGGGGCTATGCTCAGAACACTGATAAATTTCAGTCAGCTGCACCAGGGGACAGCTGATACAGCAAATCCTCCCCATGAGAGGTGGATGGTGTCAGGATTCAAGATAACAATCGTCTCAAATTCCCATCTTCTGAATCTGGCTGTGCCAAATTGGTTGTCAACCCAGCCAAGACAAAACTTTTTCAGGATCATCCTTACCTAGTACTGAGTCACGTGGAGCGGGCTTTCCACCTTCTCATTCAGGTGAGCGATGATATCCATTGAGGACGCCCTCAAGGAGGCCATTCTGGAAGGTTAGTAAAGATCCTGATCAGATGAGGCTCTGAAGATCCCAAAGGCATCGAGTCCCAATGCACCCTATAAATATTGAAGCATTTTGATTTAGTAAAATATTCAGTAAACTAACCCATATTTTCCAATTTCCTCTTCGGTGCTCTTTTCCAATTTTCCAGCAACAAGCCACCGTGAACCCCAGCGCCAGTCCAAGGAACTGTAGCGCCAACAGATGGTAACAGTTTAAATTTTTATTAACAGAAGCTTCTGAGGCAATGGAAGCAAGCGCCTGTTGGATATTAAAATAAGCTTCAGGGATAAGACTTGGAATCACACCAACAGGATTGTGAAAGGTCTGAGACCACCAGGTGTTGGACAATAGAATAATGAAGGAGAAGAAAATAACTCTTTTTACAAGAAGATTTACTTGTGTGAAAAATCAAATGATGAAGGAGTCATTTCTAAACCTGATCCTCGATTATTAGAATATTCAACTATTCTTAAAGTGACAGCCTCTGATGTAAATGGACAACCTCCAATCTCCTCTAGGAAATCATCTTTATTAGCATCCTGAAAGCAGATGACTAAAGATCCTGTATGAGAGAGATTAGATGTCCACCTCATCAAAGACAATCCCAAACTCCTATAAATATACAAAGTTTACTAAAATAAACACCACTTGATTTGGCATTGATCTTTTCATTCACTTTTATTAAGTGATTCTTCAATAACTACTCGTTGAAGAATATCCTATCTCCTGGATTTACAGCTTTGAGCCTTCTTTTTTGATTCCTTTACCAGTTAAATACTTTCCCGCTGCCTTGAGAGATACAAAACTCGGGAAGTTGACTATTTTCATGTGTCTTAAGACCAGGTATGAGCAGGAATGGTGGGAACTTTCCAGTTGGATTAGTAAGCATAACGCTGAGACTATTAATAAAATAAAAATAAAAACATTATGGCGAGCAGCATAGAGACAGTGACAAATGGCCAACATACCCAGTAATTCTCAGAGTGAGCCCCACATGGATACTTTCATGAATGTATAGTAAAAGGGCAGGTCAACTAATGTCAAAAGAGTATCTTTAACTCTCTAATTCCCTGTGAAGTGATGTGGAATGCACAGCCAAATGATCAGGGAACAAGCCACTAATAGCGAAGTAAAGGTGGCACCACAAAATGTGCCAGTACACAGGTGAACCAATGAGAGAGTGTAAAAACCTGTGTAAATTGCCAGATATAGTAAAAATGTGAAGAGTTAGTGGGACCTCTGGGGGAGTTTGTAACCAAGTGCAGATCAGTACCAGGATCCTTGGGCGCCTGAATCTGGAGGGTCACAGGCTTTCTTAAGGGGAAAACCAAATCCTCATCTAGTTTAGACAAAAAAATGTTATATATATCTATTGAACTCCTCCAGGCGGTCTTCAAAGAGGTCAGACCAAGGGTCCATCTGATAAGGTAAAAAGAACATACTTTATTGAAACCAAGTTAACTAAAAAATAAGGGTGATTTTAGAATACTACATTTAAAGAATTTAAATATCATTTTCCATTGAGCAAGGTACTGCACCCAGCTGTTCTTTCCCACTACTATCACTTTTAGTAACACAATTCTACGCAATTTCTCTGAGATTGACAATCAACCAGAAATATGAGCAAATTTGTCCGCAACAACACCAGTTGGGCGAAAGTGGCAAGCACAAAGGGCCTGAAGCCCTCCCAACCCGCCGGGGAAAAACGCCCCAGCGGAATGTTGACACACCCTCCCACCAAAAAGGGTGAGTACAGCACTGCACCTGGAGTTTTGCAATTTCTTCAAAAAATGGGCGCATATACCAAAATAGAACACTCCCAACCCCTGTCCTCCCTTGAGCACGGCCTTAGAATTATGGTCAGTGATACTTCCCTCAAACTGTGGGAAAAATGGGGGAGGCCTTCTCCACAACTTTCCTGAACACTGTCTCAGTAAATTATAAAAATTTACATAGAGGATGGGTGGACGTCGGGTTCATGTCCACAGAAGAAGTGGTGGAAGCAGCAAAGATTGTATTCTCCATAAAGACTAACAATGAAGACCACACCATCCGCATGGTGCGCACATGATGGAATGAGGCAAATGACTTATTCATCGTATTTGACTGACTCCTGAGCACCGTGCACCATGATATCCTCACGGACAAGCTCCGCAGGGGCCTTGAAGGTTACGGTGTAATCAAACAGTTTGAATTTGAGAAATTCCCCCTCCTGCCCCACCTGTGTACATGGAAGGCAATAGCCATTATAGAACCTGATCATGATGTGGTAGAGGATATCACCCTCATTTCCCGCATGGCAACCATCAACCTCCCCAATGGCAGCATATCTCGCCCCTTCCACATCACACCAGAACACACCCCACCTATCTGTGAATTCTGCTCAGCTATAGGCCACAAAGACCACACATGCCTCATCAAGTGCAGGATTGAAGCACCGGAATTTTGTGAGGACAATATGGATGAAACAAGCCCAACTTTCAGCAAAATTAAGGACTCCACTTTCGCCTTCTATTGGGGCAAAAGAGCCGATGTTGCTTTGGTCAAGCCCATTTTGTGCAAGGACCACCATAGTGCACAGACTGCCTGCAAGCAGGCCACAATTTCCGCCGAGACCCAAACCCACACCACAATTTCCCCAGAACAGATTCAGGTGGATGCCATGGCAGCACAGCGGAATAACCAATCAGATCCCCCACATATAACCCAACGCAACCAAAATGATGAATTTTTTGGACACAACCAATCAAACACCTCCAACCAAGCTGGAGCAAATCTACCTTGCACCACTGTGGATCCTCCCAGCCAATCGCGTGTGATAAGCAATGATATGGAAGACCATTTCATCCAATCACAATGTGACAACACTTATGCACAAAACCCAATCACCCCAACTCCTAGTTTCTGCCCATCAAACCCACAGGCAAGTGGCGAAAAAATTTTGCTGATGGGGCACAAGCCAACCCATGCCAGACCCAAACTTTACGGAGTAATCCAAGCCAGAAGAAACCAAACAAAACCAGTACTAAGACCGCCAACCAACACATTGGAACCAATCTGGCAAATTAGCCCCATACTCGCAGTATGACCTGTGATAAGGAACTGGGTGACCTCAGTGGGTCGCCTCAGCGTTCCTGATGTGCGGACTACTGCAATCAACATAAAGATGCTCAACATCGCGGGAGCCAAGGCCCCACATCTAGGGCCAAAAAAATGGCTTTCCTGTGCAATATCCCCGTGGACATCTTGGCCATCCAAGAACCCCACTATCCACTGGGGGGAGGAGGAGTCATGGTCAACCATGCTCCCTCTAGCCAAATCCTTTTGGACATACCACTGTGGGGTGGTAATTTGTACAAATTGTGACCCTCCAGTAAATATCTGAAGCACATCCTGCCACCTGGAGGGACAGCTGCTTCTAGTGGACCTTGAGCGGAATGGAGAAAATTTTGCCATGGCATGTGTGTATGCCCCAAATGATCCGAATGACTGCCAAAAATTTTTCTCCAATATCCTCTCAATCCCTTTCCCTGAGGCAACGTTTTTCGCGGGAGATTTCAACTGCTGGCTTAACACCATTACCAACCATTGACCCAAGTCTAAGGCTATACCCCGCGGCCACACGGAACTATGCATACTAAAGGCAACGCTGGGCCTATGCAACACCATTCCCAAACAAGCCCCCACCCTGGCCAACATGATGAGGCCCCACCACAACAATAACCAGCTGGTCTCAATTACCCAGATTGACCTGATGCTCACCCCTATAGACTTCCAGCACTGAGTATCAGATTTTACAACAACAATTATCCCTTTCTCCAACCACCAGATGGTCTCAATAGCGTTATCATCCTCAGAAAAATACAAGAAGCCACCAACCTGGCACAGAGTTCACCTGAGCACCATCCATCTTCTGGAGCTTAAACTTTGGATTGAGACAGTGCTAACAACACAGCAAGAAAGATGAACACCCAATGGGAACCCTATTGCCGAGTGGGAAATATTCAAGGCCCATGCAAGAAAGCCTGCCACCTGAACTCCAGAAAAACAGCCGCGATGTCCGTGACAATCAACAAGGCTATCAGACAGCTTCAACACTTGGAAAACAACACACCTCACAAGGGATACACCCCCCAATGGGGCCGCCTGTGGTTCCAGCTATCCACACAGGTAAACTCACTCTTTAGAAAACACCAGCACTACACCGAAGTATGCTACAAATCAAAATACATTTTATCCAGAGAAACTCACACGGCCCAATTTTTCCACCGTTTTAAACCAATTTCAACTTTGGCAACTTGCACACAGGTCCGCCGAGCAGATGACACACTGGCATCCACACCATCAGAAATATCAGCTGAATTACACCAATTTTACACTGACCTGTACATGGCGGAATTTGCGCCACCTTGAGAAATTGAAAAAATTTTATCATCTGCTAATATTGACACTATAGCTGGTCAACCAGACCTTGTAGCACCCATCACTAAAGAGGAACTATGGGAGGTAATAAGATCAACCCCGCGCAACAAGTGCCCTGGGCCTGATGGCCTACCATATGAATTTTTCAAAAAATATTTTAAATATATCGCACCAATACTAATGGCAACTATGAATAAGTGCCTGGAAGACACATCCCTACTTCCTGGCGTCCAAGACGCATATGTGGTCACACTCTTCAAAAAAGGAGACCAGGAAGACCTAAACAACTGGCGTCCAATTGCTCTCACCAATACTGACATCAAAATACTAACTAAAATCTTAGCTAAACTCCTGGGTTGCATTGCTCAGACAGCCCTCTCCCCCCATCAGTTTGGCTTCATCCCAAATCGCTCAATTTGGGATAACATCCACACAATTGCCAACACTTGCCAAGCTAACCCCACAGGCGCCCTTGCTTTCTTGGACCAAAAGAAAGCATATGACTGAGTGCACTGGGGTTACCTAGAACAATGGCTAAAGGCTTTCAACCTACCACCCCGCTTTATAAACTGGGCGCTCCTCCTAACGCGCTCAGCCAAGTTTTCAATCAGAGGCCCAGGTTTCCTAACAGATACCATCACCCCCCAAAGGGGCCTTAAACAAGGTGACCCGCTTAGCCCCCTATTATACAATTTCACCCTTGACCCTCTCCTCCGCATTGCAAACTCAAAGCTCACTGGAATCAGGTTGGAGGGCCAACTACCAACCAAAATGCTCGCCTTTGCTGACGACTGTAATGTTGGAGTCTCAGGCAATATGGATGCCAGGGCGATTGAGCGCATTATTCACCAGTATGAGTTAGTGAGTAACGCCATGCTGAACAAACAGAAAACAGAGGTAATTGTTATGGGCAAATTCAGTTCAAACTTGGCCCCACCCTCCCACCACCACACAAACCAACCAACCACACACCCAACCACACAACAACGATCCAAGCCAGTAAAACCACTATGTTTACCCTTTGCACACCACCCCGCCACCAACCCAGTCCGTCATCTGGGCATATGGCTTAAAGCCGGTGGATATGCACTTGACTCCATCAAAACCAACATTTTGGACAACATCACAAAAAGAATGACATGTATGTGGAGGAGTAAAGCTAGTTTAACCGGAAGAGTTGTGTTAGCCAACTCTCTGATCTTGTCAAAGTTATGGTTTGCTGCCCACGCGGTTCCCTTCTCTGCCAACTTTGTCAACGCAGTCTACAAGCTCCTGCAGAACTGGCTATGGTCTGGTTACCGCGCACCTGTCAGTCTGGAGACCATGTACGGCCCATGGAAGAAAGGTGGGATGGGGATGCTCAACTTCACGGAAAGAGCAACGCAAATCCTAGGCTCATGGGTAGCTCTCACAACGTCTCTCAACCCACCATCCCCCCACTGGGCTAAGGCAGCCCAAAACAACTTCGCAAGGGCACTACATCTGAGGTCCTCCTCCAACCCTGCAACTCTGATTAAATACTTTGCAACACATCCAACCGCCACTGGACCGCACAACACCAACCAGTATTTCAAACGCATCCTGTACAACCTAAGACAAGGGGATTGGAGCTTCTCTTGTGCACAGCAATCCAAAGACTTTCACCCTCAAACTGGTTATGTGCAACTCCACAGGGGACAAACAGTGTCTAACGCGCCTGCCCCAATACCATCCTTTCCTTTTTCCTGGATTAACTACTTAGACCACCAAGATGTCCCATATGACTTACGCACCCAAAAGCAGGTGTGGGACCTCATCACCTGCCCCCTCTTATCCCCACAAGTGTGCTCCACAGTGTGGCGATACATGCGCCGTATGTTTAGAACAGCTGACCATACTTTCTCAATGTTCAAGACATGCGCCATCTGCGGTGGACCCAACACACTAGTCACCGCATGGAAGAGTGCCCGCCATCCACGCATATCTGGGTCAACGTGATGCACCTGTTTCAACAATCACCTACAGCCGAATTCTGACTATCCCGCAATATCCTGGCACTCAACATGGCCTTGCCAATCCCCCAGACACTAGGGGCTCTAATTGTGAGCATTGCAATATGGTCCATTCACACAATTACCCTCGACACTTTCAACGGGATCCTCCACAATTTCAACCAAGCCATCGTCAGGTTTTACAGCCATTTGGCCGACCACTTCCAAGCCTGGCTGTTTGGCTCACTCCAACACAAATGGAAGAAATGGATGGGCAACTGGATTCCAATCTGGTTCCTTCGTTATGACATTGAAAACCTCACAGTCTTCATAGGTGGTACACCCTACTAGCCCCTAAGCTGCCATGCCACTTAAGGTCTAGTCATCCACCACCCGTGGCTCCTAGCCACACCCAAGTGTTCCAAATTGTATCTTTTGAGTTCCTTTTTTTTGCGCTCTCTTCCCTTTTCTGTTTTCCGTTTTCCTCTTCCCTACATATTGGATGTGTCTGTCCCCTGGTCGGCCATCCTCAAATAAATAAAAAAAGGTACTGCACCCAAATTAACCAATAAATGCAAGCTACAATCCTTTGTGGTACTATAGCTCAAGTTAGGTTGCACTTGGGTAATTGACTGCAATTGTGTTTTGTCAGATTTGGCAATATGGTAAATTGAACTGATCTCAAAGCCTCATTTCCAAGTTAATGTAACATTCCATTATAATACAAAAAATAACTGGTGCACCGCAGAGCTGAGGATGTAACGTTCCTTTAACCATCACGCTCACCCCAGAACCAACTTGGGCATATTTTTCCCTTATACA